>JAREIK010002708.1:396230-553159 GCA_029783825.1 Sapria himalayana
AGGAAAAAAGAAGAAAGAAGAAAAGAAAAAAAAAAGTAGAAAAAAGAAAAAAAAGTAGAAAAAAGAAAAAAAGTAGAAAAAAGAAGGAAAAAGAAGAAAAAAGAAGAATATAGAAGAACAAATAAGAAAAAATAAGAATAAAGAAGAATAAAGAAGAAAAAAGAAGAAAAAAGAACTTGGTATTCGTTATTTGCTAAAATTCAACCTAAATGACCGTTGGTAATTCTTGTAGATGATGAGTCTACCAACTCATTAGTATTATCTTTCTATTGTGTTGCATATTCTCAATGGCTATGATTTTATCATAGAGTCAAAGCCATACTTAGCTTGAAAATTTTTAACTATTATGATATTAATTCTACATTGCAGCAACCAAGTATCCATCTAGTGTTTAAGGTCATGTATAATGGTATGGATCCATGATAATATCTTTATATGGCTATTAGGCCCAAGTTAGAGCTGCAATAGTTTTAAAAATCCAAAAATTTTGTGCTACAAGAAATTAAAGAATGACGAGTACTCATGTCACAATATTGATAATTATTCAAAGTTATGACTTTTAAGATACTAAATATTATAGAAGGCATTGTTCGAGTACAGCAAAATTCAAGGCCATGACTCTTGTCCTCAAAGGAAGACATAGTCATAACTTTTATATACAAGCCAATTATAAATATTGTGGCATCCTAATAATTTCATAGCAATATCTTATATGATAGAAGAAAAGGTTAGTGTCATTCTCATTCATAGTATCAGGGACATTTAAGAGGGATGGAAAGTTAGTTTTGTGCCTCAACATGATCCAAGCACCATGGCCACATACATAATAAAGAAGATTACTTGCCATTGATGCAGCCTCCATATAGTGTCATGGCTATATAACAATATTGAAAACTATCTTTACTCTAAGGCCACTACAAGTACCATGACCATCTATGGACTACAAATGTTGAAGGTTTTAAGCCATGGGCATTTTAAAGTGTCACAACTTTTTGTTACATAGAGATTAGGCCCAAATCATGGTTGTTGTTAGTACCACAACTTTATATCTTAAAAAGAGTATGATGTTAAATAGAGTCAAGACCATTTTCTAGAGTTATGACCTATATTGAGAAGATGAAGGATAGAGTTGCAACTTGTACCTGAAAGTTATAACTTTCTACTTATAGTAATGCAAAGTTGCCCAAATATAAAAGTGGATGTTTTTAAAAAAATTATGAAAAAACTTTATTTCTTCTCCTTCTCCATCACACAACAAGAAAAGTTATGGTAGCTATAAATACTAGAAGTGAATTTCACACTTCTTATGGATTTAAAAAGCAAGTAAGAAATGCACAACTTATGTCAATCCCTATAGTTAGGGGAACAAACCTGAAACTCCTCTCATCTAGGGATAGATTTGAGAATTTGTATGTAATTAGTATTATTTAGGATTTGTGTAATTTAAATTATGTGATATAATTAGTTTATTTTATGGATGAATTAATGGTTTGATATATTTTATGTTACTGATATTGATTGATGATGATAAAATAGAACTTGAATTAGAGTTTTGATTAATGGTGGGTTTGTTAGATGTTGTATTTGTAGTTGGTGATAGATAAATCATAAGAATCACTCCTACATATGATAAAATGATGAAAATAACCCTTCTGATTGTGATGCATGAGATAAACCTATTCGACGAATCATGGAATTTGGGTATGTTAATCATAATGAGTATTGTGGTTATTGAAGTCAAAATTGCAAATACTTTTACATATCAATCCATTGTATATATCTTAGAGAGACTAGTTCTCCGTTGGGATAGATTTTATAGCGAATGTTCATTCAAGATGTTTACCTTTATTCTTAGAGTCATATCATTATTGAGGAGGACAATGATAGGGAATCCTTGGGATATGCTTTAGTGCATTATGACTAGCAAGGTGGTGACATTTATTGTGAGTTACTTTTACTCATTTGGATCCCACTAGTACAAATGTACAAATATTTACAAATTATGTCAATCATTATTTTTATGACAATATAGGTTGGAAAATAAGAGTGTGCATATGATGCAACCATCAAGGGTAGTTGATAAAGTTTCTTAAAAGATATAAGATTTTATATGACCCTGTTGAAGAAATAAATTATTGTCTCAGTGATAACAGATTGAGAGAACATCTATGAGTGGACCACCATTGGGAATGACTCAATAGTGAGAACTATCGTGTATACAGTTAGGGAAATGGGTCATTTCACAATATCCTAACCTTCATTTTGCATCCAACATAATATATCTTAAATGAATTAATGGTATCACATTAAAATTATTTAATAATCTAAGTATCCACTATATTGAAAATGGGTTGTCTCTTTTAGAATAGCCAAACTTTAGATATTCTTATGGGATCGATATCTAGATGGAAATCTATTATACTATTTGTATGACTTATGTACTTATAAATCTTAGTTAATGAGATACTCTCATTAATTAGCTTTTAGGATGATACCTAACTAATAAAAATAGATAGAGTAATAAAGCCACAATAAGTTTTTGGCTCCACTAACTAAGATTTTTCAGTTTTGTTAGTCAACATGAGTTGACATAATTATTCTTGTAAAATAATAATTCTATTTTAGTAATTTAGATATCATTATGATTGATAAATATTTTTGGATCTAAATGCTAACTCATGGTACCTTTTTTGAATATGGAAAATTATCTTTTGGATTTGCTTACATATTTCTTTTTCACTTTTTCTTTTCTTTCTTTCCACTCACCAAAAATAAAATGTAAATGTATGAGAACTTTTACCAAGACTACTATGTAAGTTATCTTAAAGAGCTATGGAAAGATAATAAAGCATGTGAAATATATTTTTGAAATATATTTTTGAAATATATTTTTGAATCTTATGAAAACCATTTTCACCCTATCATTAGTAGAAATAGAATTATAGAAATTGGAGATATGGAAATAATGAGAAGATGATAGATTATGAGAGGGGGGGGGGGGGAATTAGTCATGCTTTAGTTAATGTTTGAGGAAAATACTTTATTTGAAATCAATGTACCTAGAGACAAAAATAGTTATAGTTGAAACTCTAAAAGAGGAGTTGGAAGCTATGTCTTCGATTATTCGAAGAGAAGAGTAAAAATCATAGAAGAAAAATTTAGTGGCCAATATGGAGATAGTTGTGAAAAAGAGCTTGAAGAGAAAATAAATGATTAAGTCTCAACTATCCCAGGAGAAGAAGCAATAAATGATGCAATTTGCATAGTTAGTATGCAAAATATTATGATAAGAAATCTTGATGAGGAACATGAAGATATGGCCTCAAAAATTAAAGAGGATGAACTGGAGGTGGATTATAAAGTTTTTGTGGCAAAATTGAACAAAGTTGATGAGTTGTGGGTGCTTATAATTGAAAAATTCAATATTTTTTGTAATATCATTGTTAAGAGAAAATATGAATGGAGAAAAATATAAAACTTAATTGTGGACATGAAAGAATAGAGACAATCATTCTTCTATCATCTATAAATGATATTGAAAGTAAGATGAAGAATGAAGTATAAAAATATATTGAAAGGCTCGCTTGGATGTCAAGATTTCTAATGGAAAGAAGGAAAATGTATTTTGAAGGTCTAACTATGGACATTAAATGTAGTACTACTTGGGAGGCCACCCAAGATTTTTTTTTATTTTCTGTGATGAATTGTGATGTTGTGAGAATAAAAATTATATTTCCATAATTATAATTACACTCTCTCCCACATACAAAAGAATAACATATTCAAGCTAACTACTATTCGGATTTTTTTTCCCTAAGCTGTAGCAATTTTTTAGTGCTATAACTTTGGTGTTACATAAAAAAAATCCATTAGAAGCTATATGACAAGGCTATGGTAGTTTTTTAGAGCTGAGTCTTTGGTATTACAAAAAGAGAAGGCAACATAAAAGATAAATGATAAGGCCATTATAGTTTTTTAGATTTGTAACTTTTTGTACTACAAAAAGAAGAGTATTATAGAAGATATATGGAAAAGTTATGACTTTGCTGAAATACTGACTTAGGAGTTAATGCTTTCCCTAAAGTCACAACTTTTAATTTATAGGTTATGACTATAAATCCTTTACTCTCAAATCTCCTCCACAATAAAACTTTATTTTTTTACTGATGTCATGAGAAACCACCTAAATCTCTCATTGTTTGTTGATTCAACAATGAAAAGAAAAAGATTATTAAAGAAAAGTGTCATGGAGATGAGCAATAAGGAGAAAGAGAAGATATAACAACCTAGCACTATTGAAATACCACTTGAAGTCATAGTGTCCATTGTGACTTTTCTTAGAAAAATTAGATGAATGAAGATCATGCTTTGCAAAAAGGCATTTATTAGAATGAGCGGATTCATCAAAGTCATCCCTCTTTTTGACAATGTTATTAAAAAATAGAATGGAATGGTGTTTTTTAGACATATAGAATGGAAAAATGTCTTTGGTCATAAAAGAGTTTTATGTGAATTTGGAGGATAGGTAGGGGAAGACGTTCTATGTGAGAGGTATTTCCATTTCATTTAATAAATAAATTATTAATGAATTACTTCAATTTTCAAGAGCATAAGATAGTATATAATTCAAATCTCAATGTAAGGACATGGATTTTCCAGTTATTGCTAAGCTATTGGTGAATAGTAAAAGGACGTGGAGGATGACATTAATAAATGCATTTGGATGTTTGATAAGGGAAGACTCATAGAGGTTAGTAAAGTGTGATTATATTTTATATGCTTATTTTATTGCCCACTCTCCATGTTTATAAAATTATTTTGGAAAATCGATATTACTATATGATATTTTCATTAGGTGTCATTTTAATGTAGAAATTATTTTGGAGATATCAATTCTCAGATTTCTCGAGGCTTAATTTTCTAGACATAATTTTATCTTTTCAAATTACTTTGTTGTTCTTAGTAGAGAAAGTTCTTATGGATGAACATGTGAATGAAATATGTATGATAGTGTCTCCCATGACATTGTTGGGTGTAAAGAAAGAAATTGAATGAGACAAAGAAGGGAAGAAGTCAATGCTGAAAAGAGAAGTACTAATAGAAATTTGGGAATAAGGCTCATCATTCACCATAGGTGACACACAAAAGACAAAAAGAAGGGGAGGGATGCAAGAATAAGAGCTAGTCTACATTGAGCATTCCTTGGCTACACATGGTTACATTTATAGATATCTTGACTAATTTGGAAAATGTGCAGCATAATGTAGAGCAAAATAATAGAGGTAAAAAGAGAAATCTATTTTTTAAGCACGTGGGTAGTAGAAGAGGTTGTAAAGTTTGAAGACTAAATCTAGAAACTCTTGGAAAAAAGAATGGAATGCAAGGATGTTAGATTGACAAAAAGTGATAAATCATTTTGAATTTTGTATAATATAGTTGTGGTAGATTGAAAAAAATAGAGGAAAGAGACATAACAAATGTGATGGAAACAATCTTTAGGGAGTATTGTGATTTTGTTACTCTACCTAATTTAATCATTTATGTGACATTCTTAAAGTTTGTTAATGTGAATATTTCATCAATTGAAATCCACAAATACATGGGTTGTACAAGTAATATAATTGACTTTCATCTGAATATTGATTTAACAGAGATTATATCAGTTGTTCGGCTATTCAACAAGAGGAAACCTATTTTTAAAATAATGAGTACTTAGATTATTAGACAATCTTAGATCTAAGGTTTCTTTATCTAATTTGTATGATACCATTAATTCAATTAATATATATTATGTTTGGCATAGAATGAATGTTGAAGTATTATGCAAATGATCATTTCCCTAAAAGAATACAAGGTGGTTGTCACCATTGAGCTCTTTGCAATGGTAGTCCTCTCATAGTTGTTCCCTTAGTATGTCACCATGAAGATAATAATTCATATCTATGAGAGTGTCAATCACAATCTCATGCCTTTTGAGTAACTTTATCAACTATTTTTAATGATTGCTTTGTATGCACACTCTTATTCACAACATCCATTATCTTAAATACCGATGATTGGAATAGTTTATATGTATTTATCCTTTTGGCTTCGTAAATTTTATACTTACACAATTAATGTATATTTTTTTCAAGTTTCACTAGTAGAAACCATTCGAGTAAAAAGAACTCACAAGGTCTAACACCACCTCGCTAGCCTTACATGCTTATGCATTTCATGAGGATTGCCTATTATCATTTTTTTTTGTTAGCAATACAACTCTTACACTAAAGATGAATTTCTTGGAAGAACATTCTATAAAACATTCATTCCAATTGAGAACTAGTCCTTCTAGTATGTGTATAATTGATTGACATGTAAAAATATTTGTATGTTTAGTATCATAAGCAGCATACTCATTATAATTAACACTTCCAAACTTTGAGAGTTTGATATATAGGTTAAACTCATGCATCACAATTAGAAATACTATTAGTACCTTTCTATCATAAACACAAGTAAGTCTCGTGCTTACTTGTCACCATCACTATGACAACCATGAACAAACTCACAATTAGTTGAAACTTTAATTCAAGTTCTATTAAGTCATCATTTATTAATATCCATAATAAAACCATAATTATATTAATCATCTAGAATAATTACATCACATAATCCAACTAATATGAACCCTAGACTATGGCAATTTCATATAAATTTCTAGATTTATTCTTGGAGGAAAATGGTTTGAGAGTCATTCCCCCAACTCTATGGATTGACATAATTCATACATCCCATGCTTGTATAACTCCTAGGAAGTATAAAATTTGTGCTTAGGATTTGTGGTTACTATGGTTTTTTGCTTGTTTAGGGATAAGGAGAAGAAGTGGGAGCTCTCTCTAAAAATTTTTTAACTTCAACTTTTATTCTCTGGTAGATTTGTATTGATTAAGTATGAAGTCACAACTTTCAAATGAAAGTTGCCACTCTATCCTTCGTCTCTTTATCTTTAGATCATGACTCAAGAAAATCATATTGATTATATTTAACATCTTGATCTTTCTATAATATAAGATCGTGATGTTGGCAACAACCATGACTTGGGCCTAAACTCTCAATAACACAAAGTCACATCATTGTGAAATAGTAACAGCTTCATGTCATTATAATTTATAGTCAATAGATGGTTGTGGCACTATGAAGTGGCCATAGGGTGGTGATGACTTCCAATATAGTTATATTAGTTGTGGTATTGTCTAAAGGTTGAAACATTGACTATTCATCTTTCTTGATATGTATGTAGCTATGGAAATTGGAATTACCCATAGTGCTTAGCTCGTGTGTACAAGTTTTAGCTATGCCTTCCTTTGAGGACAAAAGTCATAGTCTTGGAAATGTCTATACTCGAGTAATATTTTTTGTAATATTTAGTGACCCACAAGTCACTACTTTGAATAATTATTGTAGCATGGGCTTGAGTTGTGTGTTTCGTTAATTTTCTAAATCTCAAAAGTCATAGCTATATAAAAGAATCATTTCTCTAACTTGAGACTATCAAGCGATATAAAGATAAAGTCAAAACTCTATGAAATTAGCCATGACATTGGGAACTAGTGTGATTCATGGTTGTTGAAATAGAAAATTAATGTTACTACTATTAAAATTTTATGAGCTAGGTATAATCATGACTCCGTGATAATATAATAGTCATTGAGAATGTATTGCAAAGTGGAAAGATTCTGCTAATGAGAGAATTATGTCGTAAAGAACAAGATTTTTCCAATGACCATTTAGATAAAGTATTGGCCAAGAATGGATGTCAAAACTATAAAAGACTTATAGATTTACCTCAACTGCTAAAAATCTCCAAAACCTCATTAATTTCAAAAATATTCATTAAAGTTCTCCAAAACACCAAAAATTATGAAATCAACATAAATTTATCTCATTTCATTACATACATATCATTCTCAACTACCAAAATATACTAGAATATTCAATAAATTGAACACCAAATAAACTTCCATAGTCAAAAAATTTTTATTCCTCTAGTAATAACTTACCCCACCAAAAAAATAAATATGCTTCATCACAATAAATTCTTATGACTAGGTTTGAGTATCATAGGATGTATAATTAGTAAAACAATTTTAAGCAGATATATTTATAGTCATGGTGAGCAGGTGGGGTTTGAGTTTTCTGATGATACTAGTGGGTTATTAGGTATGTGTATTTGTTTATTTGGTGGATATGAATAATTATTATACCACATATGTTGAAAAAAAGTTACTAGGTTACATCCCAAGTAATGATATATATATTTAATATTTATAACTAGACCATTAAAAACTATTTAACTTCATCGGAGATCTCTGATATCCACATGATTTTTTTAGTGTGTTTATTCACTTCTTTCTTGTTAGTCTTTTCATTTAGCCTTTCTTTAGCTATATTTGTCTTTAAGGTTATCTCCTCATTAAATACCATAACTTTAGTAAGTTTCATGGCTTCTTCTTCTTCGTACCATTGCCCCTTTTCCTTTTGGATCCCTAAAGTCATGGCAATAAGTATTGCCTCGGCTTTTCCTTTGAGCTTATCTTTTTCTTTTTCTTTCTATAGTTCCAAAGTCATGGTAGTGTAAATAGCCACATCATTTTATTGCACCTTTTCATTGTCCTTGTCTTTTTATAACTTCAAAGTTGTGGTGTTGTGCATAGACATGGCTTTGTATTTAAGCATTTGATGGGCTGATTCATTATGTAACTCTAAAATCATGGTGTTGACATATCCATGGCCTTGTCTTTTATCTTTCCTTGGTCATTTTTATTCTACATCACTAAAGTCATCACACTAGGCATAGCCATAGCTTTGTCTTTGATTTTTCTTTCCATGAATTCTATCTTAGCCTTGTCTTTTTCTTCAAATATCTCATCTTCATTAGAGCTTTCATTATAAGACTCCTCAAAGGTTGCAACTTAGAAGAATTTCATGACCTCATTGTAGTCATCTTCTTATAATTTCTTATTTTTATAAATTGAATATAATTTTTTCTTTTTTGTTTTCATCGCTATCATAGATCCAAAGTTGTTCCTTTATTATGTATACTAGTCACTACCGCGCACTTAAAATTTCAAATTTCTTCCTCTAATCCATTAACATTATTACTCTCACAACTCCAAAGTTCTTTTTTTGGTCTACATATTTTATATCCATCCAACCAACGGTCTTCTATAAGTTCCCCATCAAAAATCTACTTTTTATTGCATTATATTATGGAGTAGATTGTCAATGTTTCGACACCTCCATTTCATAGTCATCTAGACCCTATAAGTATTCTAATGATTAAAACTTTACTTATTCCTCATCGATGAGTATAGTAAACTAGAGGTGGCGAGTGGGTCAAATGGTAGGGCATGACACGAAGCACATCTCGACTAGGCCTTGCCTAGCCCAACATGGCATAATCCATATCCGTGTCTAGACCCAAGTCATGCTGACATGAGGTATGGCTCATGCCGTACTGAGCTAGTGCATTGTTGCCTCGTGTAAAGCTAAGAATGACCCGATTGTCTGACACATTGGCATAGTTCCACCAGCACGGGAACCATGACCCAGGACCTCGGATTAGCAGCAAGCATGGTCCAAATGGCCCATGTCCACACTGCCTAGTCAGTTTAAAAAAATATTAAAAACTTTCACCCTACCAAGTACACATGGAAAAACATTTTAATTAACCCACCATGTGGTTGACTAAGCACATCCATGTGGCATGACCCATAACCTCACCACTCACTATCTAGATTCTAACTAAATACTTAACAAAAGAATTTTAGGATTTTCAAAGATTTTCCATCCTTATGAGGATCCTGCCATAAATGAGTGCATGATGAGAATCTTTAAAGATTATCATATTTAAAAAAAATATTTAGTATCATATTTGATAATGCATCTAATAATGGAGTAGTCATTAATATCTTTGTTAAGACTATTAAAGATGTGCTATTAAAAAATTCTTTTCACGTTACATTAGAGGCATCAAATGGGTCAGGTGGCAAGAGCATGGCTCATGGCCCATCCTAGTTTAGTAGTGCATGGCTCAACAAGACATTGTCCAGAATCATGCCTCAGGTCGGGCTAAGCATGACCCATGTGTCTGGTCTAACGGCATGGTTAACCAACCCAAGTGACCACCCACCCCATCATGAGTTGATTTTTAAAAAAAATAAGCAGCCACCTGGCCGATTGTAATTGGCCGGCTCGTAGGCTGTCCACCTGTCAGTCATGCCACCATTGGCCATCCAGCATGGTCAAGCATGACTATGCCACCATTTTCTGTTCAACAAGGTTGGGCTCTTGGCAGGGTTGGGCACAGTCATGCACTTGGTCACGCCCACTATGTCATGCTGGGCTGGTGGGTTGTGCCACCATGTCATGTCTGGTATGGCATGTAAATTTAACTATGTCGTGCCTAACATGGCATAGAAATTTAACTATGGAGTGCACAACACGGCACATGAATTTAACCATGTAGCTTACAACATAACATGGTGGCACAGTGGCACGACAACATGGTTGTGTCCACTTAGCATGGTTGTGCCTACTTAGCATGGTTGTGTCCACCCTACATGACCCATTTGACACCTCTATGTTAGATGCATGTGTCACATTATTAACATGATAATACAAGTGGTGATGAAAATTATTTTCCCTACTTTAGAAAAAATATGAAACTCACTAAAATATCTTCGATGCCCAGTAGACAACAAGAGTTTGGTATTTTCTATTTATCTATGGGTATAAAGAAGAAATTCCAAATGGATGTGAGATGCTATTGGATTATATTTACCTAATATTTGAGTCATGTGTTAGATACAAACACATGATATCCAACTATGTTTATAGTAAGAATGATAAACTTATTATTGATGATAGAGACTAGGATACAAGAATTTTATTTATAAAATTCATGACGATTTTTTATAATATGATAAACATATATTCGTTTGTTTATACTCTCACCACTTACATAGAACATAGGTGCATATTAGTGGTATATTTAAAAAGTTTAGAGATGACCCTATATTTAGGGAGGTAGCTATTGAGATGGAAACCAAGTACTTAAAGTACTAGTTAACTATTAATCTCTTTATTATCTAGCTACATGCATTGATCTTAAGGTTAAGATGGAAGAGGTGAAAAATATTTTGACATACATATCCAAGTGCAAGAACCAGGAATATCAATCTAAAGGGTTCATTCATTAAAAATTGATTAAGTTATTTACGTATTATAACACTAGATGTGGTAGTAGTTTTAGGTAGGATCCTAGTAAGGACATGGATACCAATTTCAGAGATGATGACTTCTCCATTCAGTTAGTAAGAGAGAAATGACTAGGTAGATCATCAAATTGGAGCGAGCTGTCTCAATACTTAGATACTAATTATAGCTCAATCTTATCATATAATGATAATAAGAACTTTGATATTTCATAATGGTAGAAATCATATGAGTCTATCCATCCCATGCTATCTAAGATGGCACATAATCTACTAACTCCTTTAATATTGAGCATAGTATAGAGTCTACTTTTTCTATTGTAGTCAATGTCATTTTGGATAGGAGATCAAGATTATGGATAGATATCATTGAGATACTAGCATGCATGAAGGATTGGGAGAAATTGATATTGGCATCCAGGATTGAGCTAGAATAAGTATGGATGAGTTGCTAGCAGATGATGATTCATGGGACTTTGAGGATTTGACACCAATACTAGTGATACCATCGGATACTTACGTGATGATAATCATTTACATACTAACACTAATTGGCATTAGGATTGAGCATGATTATGATTGATGATTGTTATATTGTATTATTTTATTTTTGGTTAGATTGGATGATCAATTTTTTTTTGATATTTTTCATTATTATAATTTTTGTTAATGATTTTATTTTATTGTGGTTTATGTGTAAATAATACCAAAAACTCATAATGGATAACTTAATATTTTAAATTTACTAAATAAATATCTAAAATCATAAACCATTGACCAGTCGACCTAGCTGGTAGCCTCTAGGCATGACTCGGCCTAATTTTTACTAGACTCGAGCTAGTCAGGCCATGTCGGACCAGTAATAATCAAGTCATGTCATGCCCATCATGGCATGACTACCTTACCATGTTGTGCATAGCATAGCATGGAGGCATGACTAGGCTATCAAAAAATAGGTCATTTTCCATCACAACACAACCCATTTGACACCTCTAGAGTAAACTCCCCTTCCTTAACATAGATGAGGACTTGTATCATAATTAATAGTGGGTATTGATCTTCCTCCATATCCAAAACAATAAAATCCATTAAAAAATAAAAATATCAACCTTAACCAATACATCTTCGATTATTCCTTTTGATCACTTGATTATCTGATCTACCATTTGGTGTGTGTGTGTGATGTTGGAGTAATTTTTTCAACTTTTAATTCTCATGCAATAATCATAGGAATCAAGTTAATACTCAATCTCAATTCCCACAATAATTTCTAAAATGTTTGATCTCTAAAAGTGTAGGCCATATTACAACTCAAAGCATCATTCAATTTCCTCAATAGTTTTTTTTGAATGATTGTACTATACTTTTTGGTCATATTCACGGTTTTGTATGTCTCCAACTTCTTCTTACTACTTATTATATTTTTTATAAATTCAATATAATTTGGTATTTTGTCTATAGTTTTGACAAACAATATATTTGCTTCTAAAATCATTGTAGAAAATAAGAGATTCATCAGAAATTTATCTTTAGTTTTATATAGATTCATTTCTTTTCTCCATGGCTTTGGATAAGCTCTATTGACTCTTCTAATTCCCCATCTCTCTTTTTCTTCTCTTTGGGTGAAACTTAGTTTTGCCCGTTTTGGGAGTAATGGCTTTGGTACATGTCATGGCTTCAATAGTTATTATTTCTCCAGTCTTCTTTAATTTGGTTCAAGGCTTCTTGGAGAATTTCAGGTTGAGCTATAACTTTTGAGAAAGTTATGGCCTTGTTACTACTAAAAACTCTAGAATCCTTTTATTCAAAAGTCATCTTGTACCTCTAAATTCATGGCTTTTAGAAGACTCATGGTATTTTAAATTTCACTTTTTCACTGTCCAAAATCATTCTAACCCAATCTCCTTTGTAGTTCATTTCCACTTCTAAGTAATATTGAGGAATAATTCCTTTAATTTACCTTCATATTACTTGACAATTCATTCACTCTTTTTCACTTTATTGATAATGATAACTGACCAATATGATGCTCACTGAATTCATTTCATTCATCTTAACTTCTAGTGCCTCCATTTGTTAGTCTTGGTCATTCTTCTTCTTTTGAAGTTCTACTATAATTATTTGTACACCAACTTCCACAATTGCCTTTTTGCCTTCGTGATGGTTGATAATTAAATTAGATAGCACTTGATTCATGTAGTTCACCGTATTATTAAATATATTTCTTGAGCATTGTCAAATATTCTATAGCCCACACCCATTGTTTCCATACTAGATTATCAATACGTTCAGATGATAATATATTTGGACATTATTATTGGGTTGAAATGTTACTCTTTACTCTGCATTTGATTTACTTCTTCCATTTGATAAATGGACTTTAATTCCATCAATTCTTATAGATATAAAGTAATGATCTCTTCCAACATTCTTTTATTAGCGTTAATGATGGTAAACCAATCTAACTCCAACATGCTAGCTTGTCTTCTCCCAAATGAGTAATCTATTAGAGTTTATTATTTGTTTTTTGCTAGCTCCTTAAAAAAATAATGCACCCCCTATAGTGATTTAATCATAATAAATCTTTTAACGGCCACATGCCTCATATATCAAGTCTAAAATAATAGCTTTAGATACCATACATCTAAATTAGATGATTTAGAATAATAACTTTGGACATTACACATCTAGACTTCACCATCGAGAATAACATCTTCAAATTCCATATATTTAAACTTCTCCATCTAAAATAACAACCTCAAAAATACTATTTAGTATACTATCCTTTAACATCATACATCTAATCTACTATATGTCAAGGATAAGTGCTTCTAAAATGAGATAACATGGGTTACCTACTAAAATATCAAGCATGAAATAACTTTATCCAAATTAAACCACTGCATACAATACTAAAAAAGGCACTAATCATTAACCAAATATTTGCACTTGGTTCTTGGGACACAAATGGCCATGCATTTATTTCTAATATAAATATCATGTCTAGATCATATGGCCTATATTTTGTCAAATAGTTTTTGAATTATATAGAGATAACTAGCTGACATGTTATAAAGTAATTAGCATATATGGATTATCCTGTTACCTCTAGCAAAATAATATAAACCCCATAATTTACAATTTTTTAAGTCTTAGAAATTGGCATACAACATCCAAATGCAACATAATATATACAAAACTTTATAGTATACTAAAAAAATGCATAAAAAGTATTCATAGCCTAGCTATCATTATGCATGCAATGGCTTCATAGCCTATATGGAAAAATGAACGCAATGGATTTGCATCCCACCATATGGGTTGTATGTTCACAAAAAAAATTAGGATTCAAGTCTATCAAGCAAAAATCATCGTAACATCCACAAAAACTATAATATTTAGTAAATATTTATCATCTAGCAATACAAAAGTTATATGGAACACCCATATCCTCACAAACTTGGGAGCACCTTTCACCTTCCGAGATGGCCTACCTTGCCATTTATATTAATCTTTCCAACTCATGAGCTAGCCTCTTCTCATCTACAAATTATTAATATTCACAATCAGAATGCACCCTGGATTAATAAAAAGTATAAGGGGTAATGGCTTCACATATTCGAGCATGTCATTTGGAACATAACAATAGTTATTGAAAATTTCTTGATGGGATATACAATAGTTATGCTCATAGAAAAGATCTTAGTTGAACTCATGTTATAGTCTTCTTTGAGGCTAGCCTTCTCATAATGAAACTAACTTCTAAAAATATAAAAAAAGTATTTCTATATGGGACATAGTCCCCTCAACCTCTTTATTGGCATTCTTTACACTTGCTCTAGCATCTTATTTCTTGTAATCAATGTTAGAACTAGTTTAGGCTTCTACACTAGCAAGATCACACTCTTGATTTTGCCCATTCTCCAATGAGTTTCTACTTAAGAGAAATCTTGTCACCTTAACATGTACCTTTTCAATCATTATTATTTATTCAATGGCCTCTCTAACCTCTAATGAGAAATCAAGCTCCTCATGCTCATCAATAGCACTCTAGGCTTATGACTGATTAATATTGGTCTTCTCCCAATGAATAACATATTACATGCACAAATAGTGCATATTGTGAACAGTACTAATTACTTTTATAAAATAAAATGGCAATGAGAGATTGCCAAAATCTCAAGCAATATTTTCAACTAGTCGTTCTCCACAAAAATGTGATTTCTACATAAACTCCAACACCTATTAGCATGACTTCAATGAAAAGAAAGATTGTGATACAACTAGATGGTCTTCATCATTTATCTGAACATTCACCATTTTGAAAATTAGGCATAACTCTCACACATTAGTAGCCAAGATACTTAATTAAAAAAATTATATTAATAATTAAGCACCACTTGGATTTCATCCTTGGAGAGAGAAGTCTTTGGTACATATACATTTTAAATCAAAAAAGGTAATAAATATCTCTTTTATTTTATTTTTCTAGCCTCTAGAAAAAAAAACATTTTTAGTTGGCTCATCATCCTACTCATGAGAATATTTCCTAGCGAGTTGTTCTTCTAAAGAAACCAATAAACATGTTGTCATCTCCTTCCACATCTTAGGTAAAAAAAATATTTCATCTATTTTATAGTAATCAAAATAGTAACATGGACATGTAATGGTTCCCTTTGCATTTATTGATCTCTTATGTATCTATGCAAAGAAATATGATGTCATCCACACTATATCAACATTTTTTTTAGTAGATCCTTATATTCTTTCATGAGAATTAATCATTATAATACCCTTATTGGCTACTTTAGGCACTACTTAGAAGTGTAAATTTGGTTGGGCTCGACTAGTCCGCCCTAGGATTTAGAAAATGCAGCCTAGCTAGTCTTGACCTAGTGGCTTAACATATGGAATTGTACCCAAAACCAAGATAGCATAATGTATAATACAAAATGCACTCTTCACTATGTGCCCAATGGCTCGTCCATGTTGGGCCACATGGGTTAGTACGCAAGTAATTTTTCATTGAGTGACCCCTCGCTCATTAGTCTTAGCCCTAGTTCTCATTTCTACCCCTGGTGAGAAGACTATGTAGATATAAGACCACAAAAATTTGTTAGAAATCCTTAAACTAAATATATACACATCAACTTTTATGAAATGTTGCATCTCTTAACTAAATGCTAACCATCTTATGAGTCGCATTCAATTGACTCATGATCAAAATGACTCACTTTAGGTCAATAAATTAGTTTTGCCAACATGGATACTTGATATCCAACTCCAATTTTAAGTGTATAGATACATTAAATATTGATGAGTATGAAGCCCAAATTATATAAAAAAGATTAAAATATTGTATCCCAACGAGATATGCATTACTTTGGGATAAACAAGGAAATATGATATCTATTGAAATTAGATTATTATCATACTAGAGAAACCAATGAAAGTCATGACCCCACTAATAATTCCTCTTTTGAGAAGTATACAATGTGATCTTCACATTTTTTGCTTTATTCATGAAAGATATCAAAAAGTCTCACTCCTAACTCAAGGTGGAAACTCATAACAAGCAAGAAGTGTTGTCTTGGCTTCTACTCAATGACTAAGAGAGGAGGCTTGATGTAGAAGACCCCTCCAATGGGTTGGCAAGCTAGTAGAAGTTTCTTTTAATCTTCACATAATGATCAACTTTCAAAAACTCAAACAATAGAGACACAAGTTTATAGAAATGGAGAAAGAACTTATGAGGAGAAAACAAGCTTCAAAGGATAGCCTAGAAGCTTCTAGACTCTAAAGTTTATGTACAAAGCATTCTTTAATTTTATTAATTTCCATCTCATTATTAAGAAAAAAATCAACATATATTTTTCCCTCCAACCAATTTGATTAAAAGGCACAACAACGAGCCAAATGGAATGGAAGAATTTCATGACCTGAAAAATTACACTTTATTAAGGGAGTTGTATTTAATAAGAACTATGATCCCAAAAAAAAAAAGAACCCACTTGTGTATTTAAGAAAGCTTTTGATGAGGCACCTAATTTAGGCATCCTTTATGAAAAAAAAACACTTTCAAAGATGCTACTTGCATTTATTTTATAACTTTCAACATATCCCATTCATTTTCCTTTCTATTACACTTATAATCATAGTATATGAGTTTAACAACAACTCAACAATATAAAATCTTGTTTATAAAGTATATATTTTAAAACCTTTTTTCGGAGCAACATCCATTGCATATTCACATGGAAGCTCAATCATTTGGAAAGCCAACAACTAAATTCAATTATTGTAACACTTTTTTCATAATCACAAATTTGAAACTAAAATTAAGCTAGTGGTAGTAGGATGACTATCATACACTATGCATTAGGATCACCAATTAGTTTAATAGAATTGAATTGTCATTATGACTCAAATAATAATGCCAACATGTAATAGGGTGCACTAAAGACCACTTATGGGGGACAACACTGATGCAACTTGAACTACTATACATCATCCAACCACCAAAACTAGAAGGGATATCCATAGAAGTTGTACCTTGATGAAAAATGCCATAGTGTAAGCTAGCATACTAGACTTGGTTTTGGCCCACTTCCAATTTGGCATTTCAGAGCATTCTTGTCCCTAGCAAGTATTTTTTTTCTCATGTTAGATTAAAGGGTTGGATCAAGTCTTTCTCAAAGTAACTATTTTAGGTCTTCCTCATCCATTTTTATGAGTTGTTTTGTTTGGTTGGGTTTGGACTAGGTTTGACAGTTCAAATATCTAGGCCTACTATATATTCTAAAACAACTCATGTAATTTTGTTTTTCATTATCCATGGATGACAAGTTGTTTTGTACTCATCACTTGAAGACTCCAATTAAAGTATTAACTTGAAAATATTTACCATATATTTAATTGAACAACATCAAGTATATTTCAAAACTAGAAAAATTTTCTTGAGCACGTCCTAATATACTAGTTCTCATATAATACTATTATGAAATCTTTCATATTATTTATATAGAAATAATAATGACATTAAAAAATGTTGAAGGATATCTCACTAATTAACTATCATATCTTGATGATAAAATTCTTTAATTTTATTGTGATATTTGAAATAATTTGGCATGAATAACTTCTGTGTTGTGTTTCACAAACCATATTATTTATAACATATGTATTACTCTCATGTTTGTTAGAAGCAAAAACAAATTTCTTATTATATTCTATTACTTCATTTATATTAAATATGAAAATTAGTCTGTTGTTGTTCTCATCAATTATTACTAAATTATTTGGTACAAATGACTATTTTTTTGTCAATTACAATTTTGCAAAACAAATAACCTTGAAAAAATCTTTTTGAGAATATATCATTTACACATAAATTGCCTGACATATAATTTTTAAATTGCTTAAAAGGCCATGAAATAAAACATGGATTTCTCATTATTAGTCCAAAAATTAAAAAGTTTTTCTATGCTTTTCTTTTGTGACATGTATCAATATAATAATTATTTTGGAAATGATTTTTGAAATATGCTTCTTATTGTCATTATTGTTTTTTCTCAATACCTCCAAAAATTTTCATAAATGACATGAATGGAAAAGTGTTGATCCACTTATTTCATTATATCGATAAGCAAAAGATTTAAATAGTCCATTGTGTATTTTTAAGAACATGTCAAACAATTCATTGCATTACTTGTCGGTTATTCACAAGACATACTTCAACTAGACATGTGCAGACAAAGCAAATTCATATCTCATGAACAAATTCACCACTTTTGATTTTTGTTTCTTTTAACCATTACAGTATTTCTCATATGTACACATAATGTGCCATTTATTGATATTGATTTTATTAATCTAGAATTTAATTTCTTTCACACAGTAAGGATGCTTCAACCTATATAAATTTTTTTATTTCCATGCATTTTCATTGACTTTTTATTACTAAGCTATTACTAGATAACATACATACACATACATGTGCACACACACACACACTTATCTCATTTTTAATTCGCAAAACTTCTTCAAAAAAAATCAAAAACATTATATCATATCAAATTTTATTATTTGTACTTCATAAGCATGACTATTTTATAACAATCCATCATTATATTTTTATTAGTCATGAAGACTAGCTTTTTTTCGATTAGTATAACCTCATTTTCATAACAATTTCATAGCATCACTTCTTTTCTTTGTGAAAAAAAAATACTTATCTTTGTTTCATAAATATCATTTAATATGAGGTCCATTATCATCATTAGTGTTTAAGATTTTATAATTATATCCTGGATTGGACTAACCATTTTAATAACCATAATACTATTCTCAACAATATAAGTAGACAAAAAATTTTGATTACAATTAAAAATAAAAATATTAAAAATAATATAATATAATCATTATTAAAAATACTAGGAAAAAAAAATAAAGAAGATTATACTAAAAAAGACAATACTTCATCATATTTATATAACTTTAATTTAAACTGGAAATAAAATTAAATCTAATTATATGATAATATGAATCTAAATAACATATTTGATGATTATGCCTGCTACTAAATAACAAATTAATGATAAATATTTGATGATTATCAAGCAAAAAAATACAGGAGTTTTATCAATTATTTATCATGGAACATATTAAAAAATCATCAAACTTTAGCATAAATTATAAATTTTTTTAAAATTTAATAAAACTTTATCAAAATTCATCAAATGATAACAAATTATTATTTCATTTTGTATAACAATTTACACAATTTAAAAATAAAACAATTCGATGATGTATTTGATGTTTGAGAACCATTAAACACATGCCTTTGAACCCACATTGAATATAATGGAATATCATCTAATCCATAAAATTCAATGATATTTTTGATATTTTAAAACATTAACAAGATTTCTAAAAATAAATTTTAAAAAGCTAATAGTTCATTCTTAGAATATCATAAAATCAAGTTAATTTTTTTTTCAAAAACACTTATCATGGCTTTACATTTAAATTACATTTGTTATAGAATCAATACAATTCAAGAAAAAAAAATATTATTGTTGCTAGATATAACTTCAGATAGGTAAAAATTAAAGAAGGTGCAACCAAATATGTTTTTTTATTGATTTTTTTTGAAATCATAACTATTTGTGTTGGGTTATGAGATCGACCAAAAATATGCCTACATTTATGGCCTATTATAGATGTGATTTGAATGGATAATGTAATGTGTAAGTGTCAATTATGAATATTTCACCATGGCTTTAGGAAGTCTTGAGTTAAGGGGAAGAAATGAGCAAAAAAAATGAGCTAACATTTGAGGTAGGGACTCAGCTTGTCTTATTCACAACCACAATTTAAAAGAAGATAACTTGGCCATGGAAAAAAGAGTTGCATAAACTTAACTAAGAGCCATGACAAGATATTTTGAAGGCATGATGTAGAATGAACCAAAATAATTTGTTTACAAATTCCCATGTTCACATGCTATGATAACATATTTTCCTATCATTACTCTAAGAGGATTTATTGAGCATTTTGGTGGTTGTAACTAACTCATGCAGTTGCGACCCTACTCTTTCATCACAATAATACCTCATACAATGTGTCTCAACTTGTTAGTCATGTACTCATAAAATATGATTCTACTTCCTAGTCATGATACCATTTCATAGCTCATGACTTTAATTTGTTAATCCATACTACTTCTCCAATATGAGACACTAATTCTATGGTAGTCTCTTCAAATTATTAATTTTACAGTCAAAATACTATTTCCATTTGTGATAGCATTTCGCACATTGCAATACTAATTCTCATTTGTAATAGCATTTTATGTGTCACATCACTTATTCTTTTATGTGATAGCATTTCACACATCTCATTACTATTTCTCATTTTCAACAACATTTAATACTTTGTAGTACTAATTCTTATTTTTCATAGCATGTCATAGTCACGATACAATCTCTAGCAACGATGACATATCTGAAGTTGTAGAAACACATAATCTCAATTCCTACTAGACTTAAATTTGAAAACAATGAATATAAAAGGGGGGGGAAAACCAAAAGATAAGGGGATGCATAATCAGATGATAGGAAAGTGAACATAATTGGGGGGGGGGGGGGGGGGGGAGGAAGGGCATCTCTAAAGAATAATCTAACAAAGTCACTTGGAATCATAATGAATAATGCAAAAGACACATTCCTAAGAGGTTCTACTAGCGAAAATACGTTGAGACACATAAGATTTCAAAGAATTCTATGTTTATTAAATTGTATTTTGAACAAACATTGAATATGAAGTCCTATTATTTATTCATCTCAAAAATTAGGCTAGATCTTTTTATAATGTTAACTTATAAATTTGTGAATGATGATTGCTAAATGAAAACTTTTGTGGAAATATACTATGAATAATTTGTTGGTGTTCATGGAATTTATTCAGACATCTTGGCTTTTTTCAAGATGTATATAGAGTACCAAGATAATTTTAGGTTACCTCAAATAGCCAGTACAATCAGTTGGTACACTTATGTATGTTTCTTATGATAGTGATATGCAATAATATATATGTGTGTCTCTTAGAAATGTGGCAGATTCGAAAAGCACTTGTTTAAGAAACTTTTTACATGGATTATTGAGAATATTTTTATACACTTAAGAAATTCATCATATTAATTATGATAGGTGATTAATGAAAGGTCTCAATGTTATCCTATTTGTTTGGCTACCCAATAATCAATATATTTTGTGATTCTTAATGCACTTGATTTTAGATAGTAGGTTCATTAATTAATGATAATATGTTATCCTCAACATAAATTTTCTCGTGACTAGAAAATGAGGTGAGAAGCATGACCACAAAATTGTATTACTTGTAAGACCTATAACTCCTTGAATTGAGTATTTGTTGTAAGCCAGGATAAAGAAAACTTTAACACCATTTTAATCACAAACATCAATCTCTATATGATCGATATATAAACTCCAAGAATCAATTTTATTACTGTATACTTGTAGTTGTATATAGTACGTATAGATTTTACCCCAACATTATGTGTATGTTGACTAATATCACATGAAAAATAGGTTTCATCATTGATTTAGTTTCTAAGTGAATTTATGCAAATCCATCATCCTTGATTTATATGAGAGATTTGAACCTATTATTTATGTATGAATCATATTCTTGGAGTTTTCATATGAAAATGTAAGTTTTGGGGAAAATTGTGAGAAGGTATCTCATTTTAAAAAAAAGATAAAAAAAAGGAACCTTAATTTACCTTCACATGTTTCATGTTAGTATGCAACGACAAATTAAAAAAAAACAAAAAAATAGAACTTGAAAACTTAATTTTGTGTGTATAAGTTCACACAGCATATAAATACATATGTATAAGTTATAAGAATATTTTTTAAAATGTTTCTAATAGGCACATTATATATTATGTGTGTGTTGTGTGTGTATGTTGATATATATAGATAATATATGTATTATGTGTGTATAGATATAGATATAATATATATATATATATATACACTATGTATATATATGCATATACATCATTTTTATTATGTATGCTTTTTATATACACAATACATACATGCATACATATATATATATATACACACACACACACACACATAAATACATATATATATATATATATATATATATGTTGAGTATACTATCTATATACATAATGTATATACATATTGCTTTGTGTGTATGAACAATATATACATATATACCTAGTGTATATATAATGTATACATATATACATATTGTATATACATATATACACTATCAATACATGTATATACTTTGCATATTAGAAAATATAAACATATAACACTATCTATACATGTATATACTCTGCATATTAGAAAATATAAACATATAACACTACAAAAAAAATGAAATTAGAAATGGTCAAATCCATATCTAATTCCATCATAATGTTGAATTGGCGATCTCAATAGAAATAGAATTTTCCATTTCTAAAATACTCCTTTCTAAATTTTAGAAATGGAAAAACCAGGGCATTTCTATAATGTGCAATAGAAATTTTCTATTTTTAAATTTTAACAATGAAAATGGGTTTTTAGATTCCAGTTTCTATTTCGATACTAAAATAGTGATGGAATAGAATAGAAATGTATGATCTATTTTTTAGATTTTATTTCTATTTCCATTTTTATTTTTACAATAAAAACATATCGCATTTGTTGTAGTTTCTGTATGTAGTATACAAAATACATATACATACATAAACCATATACCTTGTAATCTAGTAAGTACATGCACATATTATTCATCCAATGATATTCACATAACATCCACTACAGAGTAACATATCAAATTTCAAACATTCATGTCCATCAATTGTAGTACAAATTAATAAATTTAAAAATAATAACACAAAAAATAAAAGTTCATCACAAAAATTTTCATTGTAAAAAAGTAATAACACAATATCACAAATAACTATGAATCCTTATTGAGATGAGTATGTCCTCTAGAGATCTGGATGGATCTTTTTCAGAATGATAAAAAAAGATGAAGCTTCTGCCAACTTGCATATTATTTTTTCATTCTTCAAAAATAAAATATGTCAACCTCTAATTCTCAGGGGATCCCATTCATCACACAACAAAAATATGTAATGCAATACAATAGCATTTCTTTATTTTCTTATAAATGATATCTTACACTTTTTTTATTTTCTCAGCGGAATAAAAAACACATCTAATACAACTCAAGCCACAACCAGGTTTCAACACATGTGCAATCTTGCATGTGGGCTTATTATCTACACTGGATTAATACCTAAAAGGGGGTCCTATAATGAAATGAGCAAAGCTTAGTAGAGACAAACTTTTATAGGGCTACTTGTCATGGACTTAGTCAAGTGAGGGACTGAGGGTGTGACATACTCCTCACCTATGTGCACATAAAAAAATAAAATTATGTACACATCAACACACATTCAAATATAATGTTTACATAAATATAAATATAGAAGAAATATTTTTATATATGTATACCGAATCTCATCGACACCCCCACATATGTCATAGCCAAGTGTAGCATTATATATATATATATTGGACATACTCCGAAAAATATGGACATTCTCCGAAAATAATATTTGACATCTAAAAAATATATATTTTTTCTTGGATATTCTCTGATAAATATTGTATATTCTTCAAAAAAACGGACCTTCTCTGAAAAATAATATTAGATATTCTCCAAAAAATATCACGTAACTCAGTTTGGTCGTTGTCCTATTTCGAGTTCACATAAATAGTATTCATTCTAATATTATATATATCAACCATGCACACCCATTTATTTGCAATGTCTCCATGCATATGCAATCCAAGTATGACATTTATATTTATACTATGTTTCATGCATAGTTATAACTACATAAACATAAATCATACTATAACATATTTAACCAAATAAAGAAATTTTCTGCAATTAACAAATTACAATTTAATTTCCAAAATAATTCTGAATTAAATTATATTTTATGATCATCTACAGCCCTTAAATAGAAAGAAATTTTAATAGGAGGAAACCCCTACCTTTCAGAATATTTAACACTAAAACTCCTTGAATTTGGTACTAAGATGAAGCTCTCATCACGTGATTTCTCTCCCACACTATGAATCTCTCTCTCTCTCTCTCTCTCTCCATGTTTCTAGTTTCACATTTTAATATTCATTTTCATTTTTTTTAATTATTATTTTTATCAAAATAATAATAATAAACCACATTCTGAAACCTTGGCTGCGCATGCGCACTGCCATGTTTTCCTTTTGTTTTATTATTATTATTATTTTATTATTATTATTTAATTATTAAAATAATATTAAAATAAATATTTGGCTGCACATGCATAAAACCACTTTGTTTCTCATGTTTCCATTTTTTTCTAGTAATTTTTTTTATTTTATTATTATTATACTTAAATAATAATAAAATAATATTAATAAAAAATTACTAAATTTTGGCTTATTAAGAATTTGATGAAAATTGTCATAGTGGTTATATTTCGTGAGATAAATTCAATGGTGAAGTTTATTTTATTATCCAAAATCTAAAGAATTTCCAGATTTTTCTTACAGCAAAATTACTATTTTGCTTCTTTTCCAAAAAAATCATATTATTTATTTATCTACTTTCTTTTTGAGTTTCATATTCTTTACTGCTTAAAGAATTTCTTCCTAAAATTTCCCACATGTAATTGCTTATAATAATATGTATATGCTACAGTTAAATAATTATTAAACAACTAAAATAACATAGCTTCCTTCTCAAATAAAAAAGGATAAGTGGCACAAATTATGTCCTCACATTCACATGTTGCTTTCTCTTCTCCTTGATGGTACCATAAAATATTTACCAGCCTCATAGTCTTACATTGCAAAACTTAGTCTCAACTATCCATGATACACACTTGTCTCTCTTTAAATGTCTCATTTATTTTAATAAGGAGCTCGCCCCAATCTACTACTTGAATTGGATGAGAAATATACTTTCTGAGCATGGAGACATAAAATACCTCATGGATACCAGATAAACGTGGAAGTAATGTCAACCAATAAGTAACCACACCAAATCACTTGATTATCTCAAAGGCTTAATTATCTTGCTGATAGTTTTCCATGCTTTCCAAATCTAATCACTCCCTTTTTTGATATTATTTTCAAGAAAACATGATCACCTACCTCAATCTCTAGAGATCACTACCATCTATCAGCATAATTTTTTTGTTGGCTTGAGCTATAAGAAGATGTTGTCATATCAAATATATTTTCTCAGGTGTTTCAAATCAAATCTGGACTCGTGATGGATTTATCTCCCACCTCAATCCAACAAACTTGAGATAGACATGACCTTTCATTTAATATTTCATACGATGCCAACTTTACAATTGCCTGATAACTATTTTTCTAGGCAAACTCGACCGAGGGTAGATGATCTTTCCTGCTACCCTTGAAATCAATATAGCATGCTCGTAGCATGTCCTTTAAAACCTATATAGTCCTCTCCGACTAACTATCTTGATATAGATGAAAAGTTGTGCTCTTTATCGACTATGTTCTCATGGATTTCTATAAACTCTTCCAAAAGTGAGCCATAAACAAGTAATCTTAGTCCGATACAATATATACTAGTACTCCATATAATCAAATAAATTTCTCATATGTACAACTTGTAGAATTCCTCTAAAGTGAAACTAGTTCACTATAACCGACACAACATCATGCTTTCATGATGTCTATAGAAACTAAGTCACAAAATCCATCATGATATGCTCCTACTTCTACTTTACTACCTCTAATGGCTTGGGTAACCTTGATGGTTTTTGACATGTGAGGCATTGTCACACAAAATTTAAAATGTGTCTTTTCATTCCGTTCTAGTAATCCTAGTAATGAAGATCATGAACATCTTTGTGACACCTGGATTTACTACAAATTGAAAATAGTGGAATTCTCAAAGAATTTTCTCTTAATCTTGCTATATGGGGAACCATCATTTCCTAAACTAAAGACTACCATCCATGTGAATGGCCTAGCTTTATTTGCCTATATTAGCCTGTACTAGATTCCTAATGGATAATATTTTTGTGTCTTATCTCTAGATTTTAATCACTTTACTCAATAGGAAATGTATAGCTACTAAACTCCCCATAACACCTTGAGCCTGATTACTATATTGTATTTTTATTTCATGTCCAAAACTATTATAATAGGAGTTGAAGTAAGTCTCCTCTTCAATTGCTAGAATGCTTTCTCACACAAATTAGTCTACTCATACTTGACTTCATTCTTGGTCAATCTAGTCATTGGAGCAGCTAAATGAGAAAAATTTTCAAAAAATCTTTTTTAATTTACATAAGACACTACAAGTACAAATTATGAAACTCACATTAATGTCATTTGACTACTTGTCCATAAATGATCAATTCTTCTTCTTGTGCATTTGCTTAAACACCTCAAATAGTGTTAGTGGATATCTCAACTCAGTCTCATGATAATAAATAATAGTTACTAATGAGGTACATGATACATTGTCATACATTTATTGCCATTTGCATTCAAAAAGTTCAAACCATAATAAATTAGGAAAGACAATTTTACCAAATATACTAAATATTAGTAGGTTATATTTGAACCTACAATATATTTTGAAGGTCTTGATCTTTTACCTGCTTTTGTTGATCAACGATTATGTGATGCCATCTAGGACAAGATCTTGAACTTCTCATTATTCTAATATTTTTACAATTTGATCTAAACATTAAGGAGAATACTATTTGGCTTTGCATCTTTACCATGTTTTTTCTCCATTTTCCAAGCTTGTCATTATATATGATACTAGACACATGTTTCCATGTATCCTTCGCCAGGATCAACAATGCATTATTCTATTTATATTTTTTTATGCAAAAAACAAAGAAAATAATAATACATTATAATACAATTATTTTCATAATATTTCATTAAAAAACATATTGAAAACTGATAAATATATCAAAATTATTTTTCGAAATCTTTCCAATAAAATTTATTCATATTTGGAGGAACTTTTCTCCACTTTATACCCTTCACAACAAGTTTCTTCTTATATATCTTTTTGATTATATAAGAAGAAAAATGAATAAACCTATAAGTAATTTAACATCAGCACTTATAATTACATATGAACAAAATATACCCATATTTCTACTAAAAGTTAATATTTTATTCATTTTTATTTCTTATCCAAAAATTCATTACAAAAATATTATTTTAATTCTCAATGATTTTGTTAAATAAGTAGCAACATCATAGTTTGTTATTAATTAAAATTATCATATTTTAATCTTACTCATTAACTTATTTTTTCATTCATAGTTATTATTTAAATTTTTATAAACAAAAATAATGAAAAATGATAATGCATGTATGTAGTAAATTTCTAAAAGTTATGTATTGTTTATTGTAAATTATGGGCCGAATGTAGATTTTCTTATAACTTAGCATGAAAACTATAGATTATTTAATATCCATCCTTTGTCGATGTTGTAGTACCAATGCATGGGCCTCCTAAGATAGGTGGGACTAAGCTAACAATATCTTCCAATTCAAAATAAGATGAAGATGAAATAAGTGTCAGTCAATTCGTGTATCTCATGATGAGGTGATGCCAACATATCCTCAATATGTGTAATAAAATACAGAGAGATGTTTGTAGTATTTTCATTACTGAATAAATGTGAATTCTTTTTCCACTAACTATAAGTTGAATTCCTATACCCCTCCCAATAGATTTAAATCCTTAACCACTTGAATTATCACCACTCACATCTAATTCAAGTTATATAAACATTAAAAAAATGCAATAATAATAAAAACATGTAATGAATATGTCATTATAACAAAATATAATGATAAACACATTGGCATTCACAAATGTATTTTTTCATTTAACACCCAAATAGTGATAGTTATAAAATAAGTAACACAACATAAAATCTTTGTCAATATATATCTGCTCATCATCAGAAATTTCTAATAATTCATCTCCATCTATATATTCATCCCCATCGGATTGTATAATTATTTCCTCCTTGTTATCTTCTTTTACATGACCATCATAATTGTCCAACTAGTTTTCATCTTTACCAAACAATGTTTGAAGTCCATCATCTACCATAATATTTATTTGATGAAGTTCCATATTTTTTTTGAAATGTAGGTATAAAGCATGATATGAAAATAATATCATTTTCAAGAACTTCTATAGCTGATCTATGCTTTATTTTACATATAGCCCACCAGTCATAGGCATTTTTTTTGTGGTTAGATAAGTGATATAACATGTTTTTTCTGCTTGCACCACAAGAATGAATGACTCTTACTTATGAGAATATTTTTTATGGCACACATCCACAATGTTATATTGATAATGAATTCTAGTACCCAAATTTGGAATATAATCAAACCATTCTTACTTCAATAGAATTGTCCTCATAATTGGTAGAGCATGATACGCTTATAATTACAGCCCCATTTGAACTATGTTTCAAAGTGTAAAATTTATATTCATTTGCATAATGTATGAAATACGCTTATAAACTTTATAATAGCACTTTTGCAAAATTCTTTATTTATTTATTACATATATTTAATAATGGACACTATACCAAAAAAAATGAAATAAAATAAAATTATACTTATATAATATTGCACATTAATTTTTAGAAGCAAGAATGATAAGTTATATACTGACAAAATTTTCAAAACAAAAATGCAACATCTTTTTCAAGCTTTGCATCAATAGAAGTATCATCAATATATGGTTCTCTTTACCTTAATTCCTTGGCATAAATTCTATAATATTAATATTGAAATTATTTTGAATATTAAAAAAAGTATATTATTTACCATGACAAAGAAATGAAAATGTAAAATGATTATAAATCATACTCAATATAAGGTATAACTTCTTCAGTGTTCAACAAGATACATGTGTGTGCAGCATGATACTCCTAGTCATCCAAAAAATATCTTGATTTTTTTTACCATATGATCGACCATTATGGGTGAAAATGAAAAGTATATCATATTCTTCTAATCCATCCCTCATACCATTATAATTATTTGGTGACATTTTATTACGTAAATTATACATTTCTGGGATATCATCAGTGTCTATATTGAAGGAATGACCAATAACATTTTTTAGCATTACTTCATATGCATCATTGGGATTAGCATATTCCATTATAACATTTGAATCAACAATTCTATGCACATTACAAAATCATTTATGGCACAATTATAGTATCCAACAAATCCATTTTTTACAAGAAGATATAACACTATGTCAACATCTTGGAAACTTCAATTCTGATATTTATGATCATCACATGAGCATCTTTATTTTCATTACATCCATAAATTCAATGTGCTTTTTAGCAAATCTAACAAACTTATTAATCCTCTCTATAAACTCATTGGTCGAAAACCAATCTTTTAGAATTTAGTCTGACATTTATCCATTGATGATCAGCTCATATAATGTTTTCCATTCATTTTACACATAATACAAACATATTTGGATTATAATAATGTATATAATAACTTATTTGTAATAAGTTGTAGTAACATATTTAGGATGTTACATAAATGTCATAAAAATGATTGAGGTACATCATTAATAGGTAAGTTTGCATTAAAATGAGATAAGGGGTTGCTTTAATCTCTTAGATATTTACCAAAATCCTTTAGTTATATTTTTCTCATATACATAAAACTAATTATTTGATATTTATCTATAATGGATGAAATTGCATAAATTAAGCAAAAATAAAAAAGTTGTGTGTATGTGCTTGTAATATTTATTCTATTTTGTTTATATATGGAAGATCACATTATAAATATATGTTGAGGGTTAGAGATTCACTCTTCAAATGTGTGAAAATAGTAATCTTTTTTGAAATTAATTATTTTTTTATTTGGAGCTGATAAAATGAACATTTTGAGATTTTATTATTTTTGGAGTTAATTAAACCATTAAAAAATAATAACATGAATCCTAATATGTGATATTCCAATGGGGTTAAGTGTTATTATGTTTATTTAATCTCAATGAATTATGGTTCTATAATAATTGATGTCTTTATAATTAAAAATATGGCATAACTTGTAATGATCCATACCAAACAATACAAGTTTTTATTAAAAAGTTTGACCACACTTGACTAAGTTTGACCAAGTTTGACTAAGTTTGAACATGGTTGACAACACTTAGTATGTGGATCAAAGTTGACTTTTTTAAGGGTGAATAATTTTTGGTTGGCCAGGACACTATTTCGTAGGTCTCGTCGATACGGGTTCATAGACTAGCAAAACATCAAAATCTGACTTGGAGATAAAAAGTTATGACCCTAAGAAGTTCAAACATAACAATTTTACTAAAATTCACTGAATTACCGACCAATTATTTGGTCGCTAATTCAGTGTTTTTTGGTCGGTAAATCAAATAGTGATCAATTACCGACCAAAATATTAAGTCACAATTTTGCTCATCGTTAATTTTTTTACCAACAAAAAAATAGTCGGTCAGTAAATTACTGATCATTTACTGACCCTCTACCGACAAACAATTACCGATTATATTCTGATAATTTTCTGACAAAAATAATTAGGTCGCTATAATGGTCTCCAAATGGTCGGAAATTAATGACCATTTATAGACCATTCACCAGCAAACAATTACCAACTAAATTCTAACCATTTTTCGACCAAAAGCAGTTGATCGGTAAGTGATCTCTAAATGGTTGATAATTACCGACCGACTACAGACCATTTACCGACAAATAAAATCAGACGATATTCTGACCATTTTCCGACCAAAAGAATTTGGTCATTAAATAGTCTTCAAATGTTAGGTAATTACCGATAATTTACAGACCATTTACCAATAAATAATTTCCGACTATATTCCAACCATTTTCCAACCAAAAGTATTAGTTCGGTAATTGATCACAAAATGATCAGTAATAACCAAAAAAATTGCGACCAAAAACTGACCAAAATCTTTTAAAATCATTGGTTAGTAATTGATCTCCAAAGTATTACCGACCATTTGGTGACCTTTTACCGACCATTGCTAATAAAAAATTTTGATTAGTTTTTTGTCGCAATTCAGTCAGTAATTACCGACCAATTTTTTTTATTTCTAGTTTTGATGCAGTTGCTACAGAAACATAGATAACACAACAAAAAAATCCAATTAACTTTTAGTTTTGATGTAGTTGCTACAGAAACATATACAGATAAAACAACAAAAAAAATCTAATAAACTTTAGCAAACAACTAAATATACAACATATATATATTAAATACATCAAAAGAAAATAAAAAAAATGAAATCCATAATTAAAGTTTAAGGCATTGAAAAAAAATATGTGTAATTAGCTCAATCATCCAACCTAGTTTCATAATTATTATGCTGTGACATATCTAGTCCACACGGTGAGATGTCGGGTAATGGGGTAGAGCTATCTGCTACTGCTAGCCCTGATGCTGTTGCTGTAGGTGTTGCTATAGGTGATGAAGTAGATGTTGTAGCTAGAGCATTACATCGAACAATCCGAGGTAGATCATTATGATTGAACTACAGTCCTCTCCTTCCTGAAACATCTTTGCAAGCCAGTCAAAACACATACGCAACTCATCCCTATCATTCTCATAATCGATCATGCGTCGCTCAGTATTGGCCAACTGATACTGTATCGCATTTCACATCGCGTCCTGAAATTCTTCCTTCTTCGAGAATAAATTTGAATCTAGTCCTGAAACTTCAGCTTCATAATTGGGTCATCTATGCGAGTAGAATGATGATGTCAACAAAACAACGCCATAAACGGGCATCTTCTCTTTGCAATCAACAGCCGGATACCAAATCTGATTCGTATCAACTAGTGGAGCTGATGAATGAGAACTACCTGTTGCACCATCACATGAACTTGAAGTAGACTAGGGGTACACTTGAGTCACAGCAGCTAATATTTTCTCATATCTTACCTAATAAAAATGTACGAAAAGTATTTCAATTTATATTCAGACAAAAAAAAGAAAAGTTAATTTTTTTTAATGAAACTTACAATTGCTGCACAAGATCTTTGATCAACAAAAGTTTGATCATCATGAGCCTTCGTGTGCATGTATCTGAATAAATGAGGAGCACTAGGCTTCTTACTTTCCTTGCATGTCTATAATTACACACAATACATACGTTAATTCTATTGAAAAAAATATTTCTAATGAGAAATGAAATTTAGGCATAATTGAACACATTTCACAAAGTAATAAACATAAAAAGTATAAATTAGAAATAATACTAATGCTCGTTCATGCTCACACATATAGCGAGATCCACAAGTGTGTGTAAACATGCCACTACCCTCCCCAGCCCGCACTGAGTGACAATTGCCGCTTTGTTTATCACTTCTCTTCCTATAATCCGGATCTTCCCATCTGCTCCGCCACTCATTGAAAACATGATCCGGGACACTCAAATATTTTTCTTTCTTCTTCAACCATTTATCATTGATCTCGTGCACGGTGTCTTTATATCGAATGGAAGCATGTTTGTAGAACATACTTTTGACCACCTCCTTTGGCTCTGTCCACATGTAAATTTTCTACAATTATAAATAAAAAATTTTTAATTAGTGAACAAAAGAATAAATAAAAGATGTAAAAATTTTTAGATAGTAATATTTACCTTGAATTCTTTCCAAATCATCAATTGGTATCTATGTGTGAGTGACTTCCAATTATGTCCATTAGGTTTAAAAGACTCTTGAAAATTATCCTCGGAACCCTAAAAATGGAACCAAACAGCTCTAACTTCGTCATGTAACCAAAAATTTATTAGCAAGTAAGAAATAAAATAATTAATTGATAAATCATTTGTTATGTTTTATATCTTACGGATTATCAATTATTGGATCAAACTGAGCAATAGGAAGAGTTTCGGTGCCCAGGCTCGTGTCGTACCCGACCACGGCACTAATCATGTCGTGCCATGCCAAGGCCAACTAGGCCTCGTGCCATGCCTGGCCCGACACGGTACCATGGCCCGTTGGCATGGTACCTCAGCACGAGCCGAGAAACTTAATTTTTTTTTAAATTAGGGTTTCAGGCGGTGCTGCTGCTCGACAGTGTGTACCGAAACCCTAATTTTTTTAAATTAGGGATTCAGTTGTGCGGCAGCGCGACAACATGTGCTGAAACCCTAATTTTTTTTACTTAGAAGTTCGGCGAGCGGTGGCACGTTGGTGCGCAGCCGAACCTCTAATTTTTTTTAAAGTAAGGGTTCAGCCTGACCGGACCATGCTCGCCGGATTCGTGCCGCGGCCCCATGCCGGGCCATGCACAACATGGTATAGTAACTGTGCCGTGCCTAGCCAGGCACGAAAGCACAGTCGGGCCAGCTAAAAACTGGCCGAGACGGCCCGGCACGTCCCGTTTGACTCCTCTACTCAGCACATCTTCGATTATAACATCATTGTCATCATTTTAAAAAGTTGGTTCTATTAAATCGGTACTTGGTGATGCGGGGATATAAATTTGAGCTCTTGCTTTGATCTTGAACATAGCTTTTCAATCATTTCTAAGACCGGTTTGACCCAAATATTCATAATAATAAACCTGTGATGCTTGTACTACTAAGACAAAAGGTTCATACTTATTGAATCATTTTTTATTGTGCACATCGACAAGTTTATATCGAGGATGAACAATAATACCAACATGTGGTATTGGGTCAAACTATTCACATTTGAATAACATAGTTTTTTTAACCGGGAGGGCTTCAAATTCTAACTCAATCACTTCGACCTAAGTCCCATAATAGTCATATTTGATTTCATTGTATACGGATCCTTTAATGCATACTCTCATATTGTCTGTTGCCCGGTAACTATCATATGATTAAGTGTGAAATTTAAAATCATTCACATAGTAACCATTGTACGTTCTAACCTCTTTTAATGGACCCCATGCTATATTTCGAAGATAATGATTAGAAATTTTATTTGCATGATTATGAACCTGTAATCAGTATTAACTGGATTATTTAAATTACAATTATTAATTTTTATTAGAACAATATAATTGTTTTGTGATTTTCATTATAAGTAAACATATGTATTTTTCAAAAAATAATGAAAATTCTTGCTCCTTCACGACATTGATAGCTTCATCATTCATGTTTGGAAACTCTTTACATTTATCTGTAACAAAATCACTAAAAAAAGAAATTAGAAATAATTGATGCATTGATAAGAAATATTAAATTATAATGCTAAATAGATCTCATTTGACTATTAAGAAATAATTACTCAATGAATGGTTTAACCTTTGGACAATTCATAGGCCATATAGATGAGCTATAGTATATTCATAATCTACTATATACCTTTTCCATTCAACACCAATTGCTTTACCTAGAGGCTTGAAAATTTCAAACATATCATTATCCATATTATCATAAAGATAAATCTCATTCTACTTTTCCTTAAGTGGAAGAGTTGGGTCTCCTTCTTTAAAATAGAATAATGCGAATTTTGCAGCCTTATCCATAATATAACCTATTGATATAAAACTCTCAACCTAAGCCTTATTCATTATTGTACGCTTAATTTTCCTCAAATATCTACCAAAAGATTATTAAAAATTATAAGTCATTTTTGTGTATATATAAATGCATATATAGGAAAAGAATTAGTTTAGTGAATTAATATTACCTTTCTGGATGATACATCCAATGATAATGGACAGGACCAGCAATCCTAGCTTCGTAAGCCAAGTGCACTGGAAAATATTCTATTGAGTCAAAAAAACTAGAAGGAAATCTACGTTTTTTCGAAGAGTAATTGGTAATAATCTTTGCATAAATACATGATAATCATGACTCTTCATGCCAAACATCTTAATTTTTTTCACATCCACGCATCTCCCCATATTAGAAGCATACCCATCTAGAAATCTAAGTTTTTTTACCCACTCCAACACAACCTTCTTCTGTGATTTATTCAGAACAAATGGCACATCAGTGTATTTATTGGTGACAAGATTTTTTGCAAATTGAGGATGACGACAATATTTATTCAACTCATCTCTTGACTTGTAAGTGTCCTTAGTTTTCCCTGGAATGTTAAACACTATATTAAAATATTATCCAACACATTCTTCTCGATATACATAATATCAAGATTGTGCCTGAGCAAGTGTTCATGCAGTAGGGCAAACCCCAAAGACTTTTCAACTCCACTATCAATGGCTGCAAGAAAATATTTATTTTTTCCTTTGGATTCGTAGGTCCCAGCACTAACACAGTCAAAAACATAAATTCCTTCTTCATACATAAGTTTGGAGGCAAATTATATGGCATCACCACCATAGGCCACACAAAATATTATTGTCTAGATTGACCAAATGGCTGAAAACTATCAGCAAATAAACCTAGCCTAACATTTCAAACTTCATAAGAAAAATCAAAAAAATACCAATCAAAATATTTCCAAGTAGGGGCATCAGAAGGGTGTCACATCTTACCATACTCCATATGATTCTCTGAATGCCACCTCATTTCTTTAGCTATTGTGATTGATGCATACAATATTTGCAACCTATGTATTATTGCAACCTATGTATTATTAGACAAATCATCAAACCATGCCTGCACACACATGTGTCTGCACTTTATATCTAACATCCTCACGGCTACAGAAAGTTGAGTATGCTTATAATTTCTCTCATATATAGGTTTGTCACCAACTCGAATCATGTCATAGAAATTCCTTGCCTCTGCATTGGGTTCCTCATTCGGGTTGAATTCAGGAGCCGCAGCATCAAAAACCATTTTATGGTATGTAGTGCGATTAATATTATCCGAGACCATCTGATCAGTTTCACTTATTGACACCCATACTGAACTTGAACACCTCTGGTGGACTTGCTTCTCACCAAGGTATATCTAAATATAGTAATCTGCCACAAAACCATTTCTTTATAAATACATCTTCACTGTCTCAACATTCAAAAAATTTTTATTTTGACATTTAACTAAAGTACAATGACACCTTATATCTATACCACCATTCACACACACAAGATGTCTCGGAGAAAACTCCACAAATTCAACAACTTTATCCCCCCATTCATTAGAGAACATTCTATTCACTATTCGACCCTTGTACATCCATTCACGATCATCTTCCATAACTAGTTAAAAAAATCAATTTATTTAATAAACTTAATTGTCTCTAATTAAATATTTATATATAGTTATACAAATATAGTTTAAAATAATGTTGTATGTTGTTATACATGTAATTATAAATATAGTTACATGTGGTTATACATATAGTTACACATATAGTAAAACATAAATTTAGAAATGTAGGTTTATATATTTGTTCAATTAATTTTATATATTTATACATATAATAATGTATAGGTATAGATATAGTAAAAATACTTTTTAATATACTACTATATACAAATATATATTAAATATAAGCTGTAAATTTAATATTTAAATATAATTATGCATAAAACATTTAAAGTTATACATATAATAAGATATAATTATTTATAGTTATGTATTATTTTACATATAATATATATAGTTATATATAATTAAACATATAGTTATATATAGATATATTCATACAAGTAGTTATAAGTAGTTATACATAAATATATACAACATTATAAACAAATATTTTGATTTAATTATATGAATACATGTATGTATATATAGTTACAAATATAGTTATATATAATTATATAAACATTTATTTAGTTATACAAATATTTATGTATAATTATACACATATAGTTTAACATAATGTTGTATATTGTTATACATGTAATTATAAATATAGTTACATGTGGTTATACATATAGTTAAACATATAATTAAATGCATATTTATACATGTAGGTTTATATATTTGTTCATTTAATTTTATATATTTATACATATAGTAATGTATAGGTATAGATATAGTAAAATACTTTTTTATATACTACTATATACAAATATATATTAAATATAAGCTGTAAAATTAATATTTAAATATAATTATGCATAAAACTTTTAAAGTTATACATATAGTAAGATACAATTATTTATAGTTATATATTATTTTACATATAATATATATAGTTATAAATAGTTATATATAATTAAACATATAGTTAATATAGATATAGTCATACAAGTAGTTATACATAAATATATACAACATTATAAATGAATATTTTGATTTAATTATATGAATACATATATATATGTATATATAGTTACAAATATAGTTATATATAATTATATAGACATTTATTTAGTTATATAAATATTTATATATAGTTATACACATATAGAATAACATAATGTTGTATGTTGTTATACATGTAATTATAAATATAGTTACATGTGGTTATACATATAGTTACACATATAGTTAAACATATATTTATACATATAGGTATATATATTTGTTTATTTAATTATATATATATATATATATATATATATATATATATATATATAGAAATGTATAGCTATAGATCACTACAAAAAATATCGATTTAGCTAGGGAATTTTAGCTAGGGATCAATCCCTAGCTAAATTGCAAGGGAATAGTTAGGAAATAACAATGGATTTATGATTTTTCTTTGAAAAAAAATAGCAGCAGATTAGCGAATGAAAATTTTTCGTGAAATCCGCTCAAGAAAAGCGGGGGATTTAGCGATGGATTAGCGACGGAAAATTTTTGTAAATTCCGCTCAAGAAAAGAGGGAAATTTAGTGATAGATTTAGCGATGGAATATCTCTCGCTTATAAAAGCCTAAAATTAGTAATGAATTTAGCGATGGATTTTCTCTATCTAATAAAACTTGTGATTTAGCGACGGATTTAGCAACGGATTCAGCAAGGAAATTTCTCTAGCTAATAAAATCCGTAAATTAGCGACGGATTTAGCGAGAGAATTTATCTAGCAAATAAAATCCTTGATTTAGCGACAGATTTAGCAATAATTTTGTCCCTAGCTAATAAAATCATTGATTTAGCGACAGATTTAACGAGAGAATTTCTCTAGCAAATAAAATCCTTGATTTAGCGACAGATTTAGCGACGATTTTGTCCCTAGCTAATAAAATCTTTGATTTAGCAACAGATTTAGTGACGGATTTTTCCTTGATAATAAAATCTTTGATTTAGATAAGGATTTAGCGATGGATTTTTCCTAGCTAATAAAATTATAATTTAGCAATGGATTTAAAGATGGATTTTTTCTAGCTAATAAAATCGGTAATTTAGTTACGGATTTAGCGATGGATTTTCCCTCGCTAATAAAATTCATATTTTAGCTATGGATTTAGCGACCAAATATCCCTAACTAATAAAATTCTTAAATTAGTGATGGATTTAGCGATGAAATTTCCCTAGAAAATAAAATCCTTAATTTTGTAACGGATTTAGCGACAGAATTTCCCTAGCTAATAAAATTAATAATTTAGCGACAGATTTTCTCTAGCTAATAAAATCCGTAATATAGTGATGAAATTTCTCTAGCTTATAAAATCCATAATTTTGCTATGGATTTAGCTAGAGGTGTCAAACGGGCCGGGACGGGCCGGCCAGGCCCATTTTTTTAGGGCACGATCGTGCTTCCGTGCCGGGCCGGGCACAGCACGGTACTGTAACCGTGCCGGGCCGGGCACAGCACGGTACTGTAACCGTGCCATGCCTTGCTTGGCCCACTCGGGCTTGCCTGTCCGAGTGGTTCGGGATACGGGGGACCGCGGGTCGGGTCTAATCAGACCCGACCCGCTGTCTTTTTTTGCGGGAGGTATTTTCCTAGACAATATTTAATTATTTAATTATTTAATTTTTTTTATTTATTATTTGTTTTAATATTTTATTTAATTTTGTTTATTAAATGTATGTTAATGGTCTATAGATGATCAATCCTTGAAAAATACAATCTCCTTGTAAAATCATAAAAAAATTATATTATAAATAAATAATTTAAAAAATATAAAAATACATAAAATAATTATATATATTAATAAGGACTAAATTAACTATTTGTATGATGTATTAATATTTTATAAAATTATACAAAATTTTTTCTAAAATTTTAAAATAAGAAACTTAAAAATTCGTATTAAAGTAACATTAAATAATAAATTCAATAAGTATAATAATTTTTTTCTATATTTTAAAAATTAATTTAACATATATTAAAATTTCTACTAATATAAATGTAAATTAATTCATTGTATAATAAAATAGAAAATATTTTCAAAATTATCTGAATTAACGAATAAACTAGTAAAAATTAATATTATTATAAATAAAAAAATTATTATTATAGAAAACTTTTAAATAAATAAATAAATCAAAATTTGAAAATCTTTAAATATAATAAAAATAATTTTTTTTTTAATAAAGTTAAAAGTAAATAAATTAATATTTATAAATAAATACATAGATGTCTACTCTTACAAAAATTTATACAAATTAAATAATTGAGTAATATTTTTACTATTAACTTTTAGCATTATGTTTTTATTTTAATGATAAATATAACTGATTTTAATTTTTTCTCACTTTAAGTAATTTTTTGAATTTTAGAAATTATTAATGATTTCAAATAATATGAAATTTTATGCCATTAAAATTATTTCATATTATCTTCGTAAAAATTAATATGAATTCTTAAAAATTTATAACCATAAAATATAAATGTTTATATATTTTTTAACATTAATAGTTTTTTATAACTCTTAGGCGAGTGACTAGAAGATAAATCATCTTTTCATTTATGTTTATTATATAGAGTTTGTTATTTTTGTACCTATTTGATATTTTTATTTATAAGGCTAAACATATTTTTTTAATTAATTATATATTTATTGTTTAATTAATAATATAATAAAAAATCATAAGGTGTTTGTTTTTCATTTGTACCTTGCTACACGGAAATTAATTTTGTTGAAAAAATTTTGATAGTAAATAAAATTAATGAGTCTTTTTGATTAGATATATATATTGTTTATTTAATATTTTAATAATTAAAAATATAAAAAATTTGCTAATATTTTCATTCATGTCGAGACGCGATATTCTTCAACAACAAGTGAAGCGAACCTCCGCATTCGGCTATTAATCTCTCGACACCGATGCATCAACATATAATCTAGGTTTAAGTTTAAATTTTTATTTGATTTGAGGTATGTTTTATACTTTTATTTTACATCGATCATCTTGATTAAACTTATGCATATTGATTCTGTTATTTATTGCTTTCGAAATTTGTCTCCTTTATTCACCGTGGTGTTCTTGTATTGTGTATATAAACTTAATAACATACATACTTCATGCATTTTTGATATAATGCGTTGTCATTGTGTGCATTTTGATGGTGCACAGTAGGTATGCCGAATTAATAACTTCTTCAATATACATAACTATATACTGTATACAAAAACAATATACATAAATGTAAGTATGCTTTATATAAGTGTGTTTAAAAATAACTATATATATATAACTATAACAACAGTATACTTAAACTATTTAAACATAACAACATCTATATAACTAAAGAAACAGTAAGCATAAACTTTTACTATACTTTATAAGTAATTTATAAAAATTGTAAAACTTATGATTAAAAATGCAAAAATATCTAATATTGGAAATTAAAGCATTTTAAATCCTATGAAAATTAACTAATCAAACTAAGCACATCACAACCCTTGAATGAGAGTGCCCTAGGATCATGATAATAAACCCTCGTGCAATGTTATCCTTAAATTATTCTGAGTCATTATAAACTCATTATGTACTCATATTAAACAATTACTTCTCAATGTTGTCCAAGCCACTAGTAAAATTTGTATGATCAATAATTGAGAAGTAAATTCGTCCATCCAATAATATTGCACCATAAAAGAAAGATTTATAATGATTCATACGGCTAGAATGATTTATATTTATTTCATGCTAGCTTAATAGCCACCGGAGAGATGACATTTCATAAGTCATATGAGGGTTTATTATATTCATTCTAGCACCATAATTTGATTACGTTTCTAATTTGAACCAAAGAAAAGAGATTATAACTTTAATTAGTAAAATAGATTTAGTCACTTACATGATTTGTATGCCATATTATCATTTTTTTATATATTATATCTTAAATTTTTAATATTTCTTAATTGTTTGTAGGAATGCAAGTCGGCAGGTTAAGAGCCAATCTAAACCCAAGTTAAATCCTACACATCAACCTGAATTATGTTCAAATCACTTGTAAGGGACTAAGTATAGAACTATTCATCATGTATAATTAAAATGAGAAATCAAGGTTTTATTATTGTTTTAGATGGCACAACAAAGAAGCTTGAACAAAGAGACATTGCTTATGATGTCGCATAAAGGTATTTTGTAAGTTTCCGAGTTGATCACATAGAAATTAAGGAAATATTAAAGATAAATTAGTGATCAAGAATTATTATTAGTCTTACAAAGGAGTCAAAAAAATCCAAATTATTGAGAGAAAAAAGAAAATAAAAATAGAGTAGTCTTATAGCTCTTAAGTAGCAATTACATGCATAATAAGAAATCCAAATCTTTCTAATCTTCAAATAGAAAAATAGATTAGGCTTGCATCTCTTGAATTACAAAACAAAATAACAAAAACAATTTAATATTATGCATTGATACCACTAAAAGGTAGGAATATTGCTCTGAGAAGTATTTTCTTTAATTAGTTCAATTTCAGAATTTTATTAAATAGATTTTCTTGACAATGAAAGTATTATTCTTTATATTTTGTTGCTTCCAAAAATAGCACTAACTTTTATCTAACTTTGCAAAAAAAAAAAAAAGAATTCCTCCACAACACTAATAATAATAATAATACATAATATTTTCATCCTTAATCTATATATATATACATATATATATAATGGATAATTATGTTATGGAATCCAAATATATATATATATTTGGATTTGGGTTATATTTTAGTGCCTAAATTTGGATACTCATAATTATCCTAATATAATTAAAAAAAACATTATGCATAAACTCATTTCAGCATACTCTATATGCAAAAATGAGTTTATGCATATGTTTATGCATGCAGAGTATTCATGAACTCCATATGCATATGTTTATGCATGCAGAGTATTCATGAACTCCATATGCATATGTTTTTGTTTATGAAAAAAATGAGTTTTTGCATAAACACATATGCATACTTGAGTATATGCATACCGTATGAATAAAGGAAGGTAATTATCAGTAAAGGAATTTGGAAGACCCAAATCATAAATATTTTGGATTTGGGTCCACAAATATTATATTAAAATTAAAAATTGTAATAAACCATGATTATTTTTATTTTGGATCCCCTTAACATTTTTTCATATAACATTACAGCTTTTATCCACTTTTAATGCACCAAAATGCATCAACTTTGTTTATCTCATAGAAGTTTTTAAAAAATTTAAATCTAAAATAATAGTTTCAGAATTCAAAAATCAATTTTTGATTCTCATAGGGTTTACCAAAATATACTTCTTCAAACAACAATGATAGGTTCAAACCCATGGCTTACAACCATTTAATGATACCACCAACAATCCAACTAGTAACTTTTTAAAAATCTTGGATTCAAAAATCTTTATCATGATAACACAAGTAGGATTTGATTATTTTAAGTGTTTAGAATTATGATTATTTGTGAAAGTATATGTATATCCATATGTAACTATATTTATAATTACATGTATAATAACATACAAAATTATATTTAACTATATGTGTATAACTATGTATAAATATTTGTATAATTATATAACACTCTACAACATTAAATACAACTGTATTTATAACTATGTATACTTATATGTAAATCTGTATATTTATTGATAACTTTATATATTTATGTATAACTATTTGTATGAATATATTTATATATAACTATATGTTTAAATATATAAAAATATTAATAGCTAAATATACTATATGTATAATAACATATAACTATATATAATTATATCTTATTATATATATAACTATAACAGCTTTATACATAACTATATTTAAATATATAATTTACATCTTATATTTTATATACATTTGTATATATTAGTATATAAAAATGTATTTTACTATATCTATACCTATGCATATCTATATTTTATATACAAATTATGTAAATAAAAATGTATTTTATATACATATATATCTATATGTATATAAAATTATATGAATAAATATATATACATGCATGTATAAATATAAGTATAACTATATGTGTAACTGAATGTACCACCACATGTAACTATATTTATAATTACATGTATTAAAACATAAAACATTATGTTTAATTATATGTGTAAAACTATATATAAATATTTATAAAACTAAATAAAATTTTATATAATTAAATTTAACTATATTTTTAACTATTTATACATATATATATATATATATATATACATATATATAAATCTATATATTTCTTTATAACATTGTATATATTTATGTATAACTAAATATAAAAACTCGTATGAATATATATATATAAACTAAATGTATTTTTATAACTATATATATTATATGTATAATAACATATAACTATAAATAATTCTATCTTATTATATGTATAACTATAAAAGCTTTATACATAACTATATATATATATATATATAATTAGCAACATATATTTAATATAAATTTTTATATATTAATATAAAAATTGTATTTTAGTATATCCATACCTATACATAACTATATGTATAAATATATGAAATTATATGAAAAAATATATATACATACATGTATAAATATAAGTTTAACTATATGTGTAACTATATGTATAACCACATGTAACTATATTTATAATTATATGTATAAAAACATACAACATAATGTTTAACTAAATGTGTATAACTATATATAAATATTTGCATAACTATAAAAAACTCTATATAAATAAATATAACTTTATATTTAATTATATATACACATATGTATACATATATGTAAATCTATATAATTGTTTATAACTTTGTATACATTTATTTATATTTACTTATAACTACTTGTATGCATATATCTATATATAATTATATGTTAAACTAAATGTAATTATTTATAACTACATTTACTATATGTATCCTAACATATAATTATATATGGGATAATACTATTTTGTTGCACTAACTTGAAAATAAAATGGCTAAAGATATAATTCAACAATATGTAAGCACATAGCATGAGAGTTTCCGTTTATCGAGCTCATATATGGTATAATACAAATAAGGGTCATACTCTTACCTAATGGCTAATCCCAGCCCTTGGGTCTCAGGCTCGAATATGAACTTATGTATAACAAAAAATGTAATATTTCATAGGTTTGTACTGAAGAACTTATATTTTATTTTATATAATTCTTCATTCTAATACTGCACTCTCTATGTGTCTCTCTCTCCCTCTATATTTCTTTATGTCATTCTCTTCTTCTTTTTCTGTGTTACACACTCTCTCTTATTATTTTTTTTCTCTTCTTTCATGCTTGTTCTCTCTCTCTCTCTCTCTCTTATCTACCTCTATCTCTTTCTCCCTCTCTCTCTCTCTCCCTCTCTCCCCCTCTCCCCCTCTCTCCCTTTCACCATTTCTCTCCCACTCTCTCTCCCTCCTTCTCACTCCCTCTTCTATCCTTCTCTCTCTCTCCCCCCGTCTCCCCATTTCTCTGCCCCTCTCTCTCTCCCCACCTTATCTCTCTCTCTCTCTCCCTCTCCTCCTTCAAACATTAAATGTCTTTATTTTTTGCTTTCCTTTCTTGTGCATTATCGCATTTTTCACCCTTTATCTAGAATAACTATGATATCTATTAATTTTTATCATGCTAAAAATTGTTTTATCTATTAATGTAGATTCTCCAAACACATTGCCACAATATTCATGATATTTAATTTTAAAATATTCATCTGTAAGTAATTTTATTTAATTATTTGTATATTTTGAAGTAATAAAATGTTTTATTCAAAATAATGATTGGGCATTCTTTTTTGTAAATAAAACAGGGCAAAATGAGCTCAGATCATTAGTGGATGTACATAATGGTTATTATTAGATTTTTGAATAAAGATTTTTTGACTAAGCTTGAAATTTTCATCAATTTTTCATGTAGTCAATTGAGATTGATGGATAGAGAAAAAATTATGTGTCCATGTAATCATCGTAAGTGTCAGAATATCCCTTTTCATGATGCAAACACTATAATATATCATTTGGCTAAATATGGCTTTGTGTTAAATTATTTTGTTTGGATTTATCATGGGGAAAGTAAATGGCTCTAAATATTGACCAAAATGAGAGTATTGAATTATTTGCTTGAGCTGAAGAATCATTAAACACATATCATAGAATAATCACGGAAGCTGCTGGTGCTGACTTCAATATGGATTACGTGGATGAACCACCTAATCCTGAAGCTCAGAAATTTTATGAAATACTTAAAGCTACAGATAAAGAGTTGTGGCCTAGTTATAAAACACATCCACAATTGTTACTTGTGGCTCGACTAAAGAGCATTAAGTCAGAAAATCATATGTCTGAGAAATTATTTGATCAGGTGACAGAACTGATGAAGGAGAATGTTCCAGATAATAATTTGATCACTAACAATTTTTACAACACTAACAAATTACTACAGGGAATGGGTCTGCCAGTGGAAAAAATTGATTGTTATTTAAATGGATGCATGTTATATTGGGGTGGTGATAGTGATTTAATTAGCTATAATTTTTGTGATCATCCTTGATTTAGGAAGGCACCTCGTGTTATTGATACGCGACAAAAATTGAAATTTGTCTTTAAGAAGATGTATTATTTTCTATTAATTCCTCGATTACAGAGACTATATGCATCAAATGCTACAGCAAATGATAAGAGGAGGCATTATGAGCATGAGGTTGAAGAAGGGGTAATGCCTCATCCATCAGATTCACCTGCTTGGAAGCATTTTATTTATATACATCAAGATTTTGCAGCAGAAAGTTGAAATGTGAGATTGAGTCTCTACACTGATGGATTTCAGCCATATTGGCAATCTGGACAACAGTATTCAACATGGCCAGTGATAGTGATACCTTATAACTTGCTTCCGTGGTTGTGTATGAAGGAGCAATATATTTTTTGTCAATATTGATTCTAGAGCCAAAAAATCTGAAAGACATGCTAAATGTTTTTTTACAGCCTTTTATTACAGAGTTAAATCATTAATGGGATATTGTCGTGATTACATATGATATCTCAAAGAAGCAAAATTTCATTATGCGGGCAACCTTTATGTGGATGGTAAGTGACTTTTTTGCATATTCAATATTGTCTGGCTGGAGTACTGCAAGACGATTTGCATGCCCATATTGCACGACAAATTATAATGCATTTACCCTCAAATTTAGTGGTAAACAGTTATGGTTTGATAACCATCGTAAGTTTCTATCTACGAATTAACCATTTCGAAGAAATATAACTGCATTTCGAAAAAATAAAACTGTGATGATAGTTTAACCAACAGTTCATTCAGAAGATGATATTATGGCAGAGATTCAGAGTTTAGGTTTGAAGAAGGTAACTGAAAAGGAAGTTACTGGAAGTAATGGACCAATAAGCAAATTATTTGGCTGGAGGAAACGTAGTATATTTTGGGACTTATCCTATTGGAAGTCCAATTTTATTCATCATTAATTTGATGTAATGCATATTGAAAAAATGTTTATGATAATGTTTTCAACACTGTCCTTAATGTAGACAGAAAAACAAAAGACACTTTAAAATCAAGACAAAAACTGAATGATTACTGTCAGCGTCCTGAATTGAAACTAAATGAGGAAATAGGAAAATTCCCTAAAGCTTGCTACACACTTGATAAGAAGGCAATACAGATATTGTGTTAATGGGTTAAAAAATTGAAATTCTCGGATGGATATGTATCAAATATGTGTAGATGTATGGATATGAATTATCCTAAGTTTTTTGGAATGAAAAGTCATGAATGTCATGTATTTATGCAGAGATTAATACCAATTGCATGTCGTGAATTACTTCCACTAAGTGTTTGGAAGGTCCTTACAGAACTTAGTTTATTTTTCAAACAGCTAACTGTGACCACAATAAAAATAGATGACATGGTGAGGCTAGAGAATGACATTCCACTTATTATTTGTAAGCTTGAACAGATATTCCCACCAATGTTTTTTTGACTCAATAGAGCATTTGCCGGTCCATTTGGTATATGAAGCAAGGATTGTAGGGCCAGTGCAATTCAGGTGGTTGTATCCTTTTGAAAGGTAAATACATATGATTTGTTGTGTTTTATTATTTCATACTTTAAGTAATATTGTAGTTTACTCTAATTGAAACCTAACATTATGGTTGTAGGTATCTTCGTAAGTTGAAATTGAATGTTAGAAATAAGGCAAAAGTTAAAGGTTCAATTTTCAATGCATATATTGTAGAAGAATCATCATCATTTTGTTCTTATTATTGTGAGGATCATGTCAGTATAAAGAATAGAAATGTACCACGGAATTATGAAGGTCATGTGATGGTAGAAGATGATTCTATGGACAAACTATCTATTTTCAAGCACCTTGGAAGAGTATTTGGAAGAGCAATGAAAAGATGTATGACAGATGGAGAGTACAAAGCAACCCGGAGCTACGTTTTACTTAATTATGAAAAGGTTGCACCATATATTGGGTATGTATACCCAAAATAGTGGTAGGTTTAATCATAGTTTAATTTTATCTCTAATAAGAACTATTAAAAATTGATGTACATTTTATTCTCTTTTTTATATTTGTGCAGTATTTATGTTGAGTAGTTAAAATATAAACATCCAGTAATTTCCAGCAATAATGTTGATTATATGCTAGAAACTAAATTTGCGAATTGGTTAAAAAATTATATGAGAATTATTATGTTTTATATTTTTGAATTATTTAATTTATTAGTATCTTTTATTTGTTAATATCATTTTTTTAATTTATGTCACATGCAATTGATCATTCAAATGGAGATTCAAATATTTTCTTTCAGAATCTAAGTAAAGGCCCGTTTAGATATGTGACAACATATCCTGTGTATTTTGTTAATGGATATAAATTTCATATAATCAGGCATGGTTCTTCTAAAACAACAATAAATAGTGGTATATGCATTAAAGGCTAAAGTTATAGTACAGATGAGATTGATTATTATGGTCAACTTAAAGAAGTTATTGAGTTGAAGCATCCTGGACTCGAAAATAATGAGTTTATATTATTTAAGTGCAAGTGATTTGATCCTACACAAAATGTGGGCACAAGAATTCATTCAGATTATAAGCTAGTGGTTGTTAACCATAAACGCAGATATAATCGATATGAGCTATTTATTATGACAGTTCAAGCCGCTCAAGTATATTATTGTACATATCCGAGTTTATCTCATGATAAGAGAGATTGGTGGGCAATTTGCAAAATCAAAGCTAGATCAAAATTTGAAGTACCAACATTGCAACAAAGAAGTGCAGACTTAGAAATTACATTGGTATTCCAGAAAGATGACATAACTAATATTGAGCCTTTTAATGTAGATGAAGATCTAAAAAATTTATGTGACTTAAATGGTGGCACAGTAGAAATTGAAGATGATCAATTTTTATCTGAAGATGAATTCAAACTTCTATCGGAATCAAATGAAATATCCGAAGATCCATTGGAGGATGACAGTGATGCTGATAATTAAATTGTTATAGTTTTATTAATAAAATTAAACTATCAAATACTTTTTATATTTTGTTGAATTCTATCGATGTGTTTTATTCAAAAATGCATGCTTGCTCATCATATCTCTATTTTTTGTTCTATGTTTTATTTTGTATAGTAGATGTTGCCTAAAGGACGTGGCTATGGTGGAGGTGGATGTGGACACAAAAATGAACCAAATTCATCTAGTATGTTACATCATGTTGTAGAATCAGTATCATCTCATAAACACCATATCTAGACTTCAACATCACAATCACCATCTCCATTTCTATCACCATCATCATCATTGAGACCTCTACTATCACCATTATCAGATGTAAGCCCACCACCCATTGTACTTCCTGTGCATACTTTTGATCGATCTCTATCTTCTACACCACATTTTACACCAATTCTTCCCCCATTTACAATACCAATGACATCATCAAATGTTGTGTCTTCCTCTGCAGTCAGTGCAAAGTTAGAAATTGAGATTGTGGATGAGAGGTAAAAGAAATATGTAAAAATGATTTGAAAAAAAAAACTTGATGTTACTATCATTGGTTTTTTTATATTGTTATGATTAGCTTGTTTTCAATGTTATTTATTTGTTTGTGCAGTTTTATTCCATCTCACAAGTGTTCAACTATAATTATAAAGTCTTTCAAGAAAATAGCTGATTCTAAAGCTTTCTCCTATAGAAAGTTTATAAATTGACAAAAGAGTCATATTTTAAATACTTTAAGGTAAAAATAACAAAACAAATGCATTAAAATATAATTATCTATTTACTTAAGTTTTATGTTGGTTATTATTCAAGCAGTAAATAATTATGTTCTTGTTGTTAATATAAATTCTTTTTTCATTTTTCTATTTATAGAATCAGTGCACATGGACATCCAAATTTGATGGAAAGATAAAGTCATTTTGGAAGATCAAAGCTGCTCAACGATATTCTAATTTTGTCCATAAATTAAAGAAAATGAAAGAAATGCCTTATTTTATATCTGAGGAAGACTGACCCGAGTGGCTTAATTATTAGGAGGAGCCAGATGTGCAGAAAAAAGTAGATATTGCCAGCAAAAATCGACAAAGTGAGGTAATTGGACTAGGTACATGAATTTGTCGACACATCGGAAGGTCAAAGTCAAGCATTGAGCATGCTTGAGATTTGGTACAAATTTAAACTTCTAAATATTTCAATATTTAGTGGTTGTCCTAATAGTCCAATAAATAAAATATCTGCTTGATTTTATTAATTTTATTAAATTTTTTTATCATTTGTTTTTTACTACTTAATAAAATAATATTCTAGGCTGGAGAATTGGGTCGAGATCCAAATTTTTATGAGATTTTCAGAAAGATGCATGTGAAGAAAGTGGATGGTCAGTATGTTCAACATAAGTCTCAGATGATTTCTGTAAGATTTTGTTATATTAATTAGATTTTATAAAACTACGGTACATTATGAAAATTGTTTTGAATGAAACATATTTATTTTATTTTTTGTATATCTAGAATAGTTTTTTTCTTTATTTTATCTCAGGACCTGATGGAAGAATGTGTGATAGCTTCTCATCAACAAGTTGAGGGTTCTATGGATCTTCAACCAATTGACTAAGATCCTATTTATTTGGAGATAATAGGAGGTCAAAAGAATCAGCGAGTGTATGAAATCGGCTCTAAGGGAGTGACATTTTTTTGTAGTAGTCGTGCTTCTAATTCATTTGTCTCAACAATGGTGGATGAGGTGGCCGAACAACAAGCATTGGAAACAAATGAACGTATTATAGTTATGGAGACCAAAATGAAAAAGAAGGATGAGTAGATAACTAATTTGATGGAAGAATGCAATAAATTAAAGAAATGAACCATGAGATGAAAGAAATTAAAAATATAATGCTACAGCAGATGTCCTATATGGAGTAATAGTTAGCGGCAATAGCGCAACATATATCATTCTGAGATCCAGCTGTGAATTCTCGTAGGAGAAGCTAGCATTCCCTACAAATTATGAGGATGATTGAGTATGAGAATTATTTCTGAACTGTTATTTATTTTTGTCCATATGCAGCAAATAATTATGATATTTTTTTGTAGGTTTCAATTTTTTTATTCTAATTTTGTTCTTTGTTTTTCCAATTAACCTCATTATGAATCTGTGTGGGGCACATTATGTGAGACAAAAGAAAAAATCCTGATTCAAAGCATTCAGACATTACCACGGTCCTTCCAATGCATGGGTCTCATATTTACCAATTTCAGCTTTATCAAAACAAGGGCCAGCTTATCTTATCTTTATTATGCTAAAAACATTTTATTTTTGCACTCTATTTATCTCTAAGCATAATTGCTAGACATATTTTGGATTTTTGTTGAAGCTGTATGACAATCAAAAAAATATATGTATTTGTTAATGTCTATAGTATTTATTTTTATATATCTATGAATATGTTTTTGTGTCTCTGAATTTTTTGCATAAAGTTTTAGCCTATTATATGTATGTAAAAGCCTATTTTCAGTAGTGGCAGTGGCAGTGGCGGCGACAATGGCGGTGGCGGCGGCAGTGGCGGCGGGGGTAATGGCGACAGCAGCAATAGCAGCAGCAGCGGCAATGGCAATGGCAGTAGCAGTGGCAGCGACAGTGATAGCAGCGACAGGAGTGGCATTGACAGTGGGAGCAGTAGCAATGACAACAAATATGGTATATACGTACGTATATAGTCAGCTTATACATACATATAATACTACAGTATTTTATGTACATATATACTGAGTATATATATATACTAAGTATATATGTATGCATAATAATGTAGTTTATATGTACATATACTGCAGTAATATATGCACGAGTGAAATACTAGTATATATGTTTATATTTACTGCAGCAATATATATTTATCAAAACATAGTTTTTTTTATTTATTTTGATTTGATTTAGTGGTTTAAATTTCGTACAGATATGGTACCGCATTGTTTCCCATACGAAACTTGTATAAGTGAAGACATATTTCAACAAACATATTGCACCGTGACTCGGATAGTATTTTCGCAGTGGAAAGTTGGTGATTGGAGGAGTAGATGAAGAGAAAGCAATGTTAATGCATTGATCGATTATACTTCATGCACAGTCGGTAGATACATTGATTAATAAGATATAATATAATTTTTGTTATTTTTTGTTTTAGTTATTTAAAATATTGTATTAGAATAAGTTATTAAATGAATTTTTTTTGTTTAATTTAAAATTTTCATTTATAGTTTCTGTTTTTATTAAATTTAATATAACAATATTAAATTATTTAATTAAATTATTGTTTAAACTATATGACAATTAACTTTAATTTTTGTTTGTTCATGTCTATAATAATTGTTTTTATATATCTGTGAATATGTTTGTGTTTCTCCAAATTTTTTAGGTAGAGTTTTAGCCTATTATAGGTATGTAAAAGCTTATTATCATTAGTAGTAGCCGCGGCAGAGGCGGTGGCAGCAGTGACAGCGGAAGTGACGACAATGGCAGTAGTGGCGTCAGAAGCGGTAGCGGTGGTAGTAGTGGAGGCAACGGAGGCAGTGGCAGCATCAGTGGCAGCGGAGGTAGCTACGGCATCAGCGACAGCAGTGGCTGGATCGGCTGCAACGGTAGCAATGGTAGTAGCGGTAGCAGCAGCTGCACCGATAGCAGCGACAACATAGGTAGCAGCCGCAGTGGCAGTGACAGTAGTGGCAAGGGTGATAGTGACAGCGAGACAACAGGAATGGCAACAAATGTAGTATATACGTACGTATATAGTTAGTATATATGTACATATAATTCTGTAGTATTTTATGTACATATATACTGAGTATATATGTACTCAGTATATATGTATGCTTAATACTACAATTTATATGTATAAATACTGTAGTAATATATGTACGAGTTAAATGCTAGTATATATATGTACATTTTTGATGCAGTAATAGATATTTATCAAAACATAGTTTTGTTTAAATTAATTTGATTTGATTTAGTGGTTTAAATTTCTTACAGATGTGGTACCGCATAGAGGTGTCAAACAGGACGTGTCGGGCCGGCCCGACCCATTTTTAGCCGACCCGACTGTGCTTTCGTGCTGGGCTAGGCACGACACGGTTACTGTACCTTATCGTGCCTGGCTTGGCACGATTCCGTGAAGGTTAGCCAGACACTGGCCCATGGTACGAATTTACCTAGAGGTGTCAAACGGGCCGGCCCAGCACGGCATGGCCCATTTTTCACGAGCAAGGTCGTGCTACCGTGCCGTGCCCGGCACGGCACGGTTAGATATAGGCGGGCACGCCTTGCCAAACACGGTCGTGACTCGTGACTCACGACTCACGTCACGCCTCGGCACACGTGGCACGCCGCCAGTGCCACGCGTGCCTGCGTGAACCGGCACGGGATGGACCCGTGCCGGCGTGCCGTGCCAAGGCAAGAGCCGTGCCAGGCCAGGCATGGCACGGGCCCGGGCACGGTTTAAGAACGTGCCGGGCCGGGCCAGCACGGCACGTTCTAAATTTACCGAGTATGGCCCGGTCGGGCAGAACCCCTAATTTAAAAAAAAATTAGGGGTTCGGCTGCGCACCGCCGCACTATTGCACGCCGGCCCTCTAATTAAAAAAAATTAGGGTTTCGACGCGTGCCGTCGCACCACCCACCGCCCGAAACCCTAATTTTTTTAAAAAATTAAGTTTCTCGGCTTGTGCCGAGGTACCGTGCCAACGGGCAATGGTACCATACCGGGCTAGGCACGACATGAGGCTCGATTGGCCTCGGCACAGCACTACACGATTGGTGTAGTGGTCGGGCACGACACGAGCCCAGACACAAAAAATTCCCGTGTTGGGCAGGCCCAGGCACGACTGAATCATACGTGCATTATGCTTCGTGCTGCATTTGGCTGCCCCTGCCCGTTTGACACTTCTAGTACCACATTGTTTTTCATACGAAGCTTGTATAAGTGAAGAGATTTTTCAACATACATGAAACACCGTGACTCGAACAACTTTTTCGCAGCAAAAAGTTGGTGATCGGAGGAGCAGAGTGAGAAAAAACAATTAGAGGTATCAACCAGGCCGGGCCGACACGATAAACGGCATGGTTCGGCCGTGCCTGTGCCTGCCCAACACGGGAAAATCTCGTGCCCGGGTAGCCGTGTCGTGCCATGTCTGACCCGACACGGTTAAGTGCCCATGGCACGGCACACCGGCACGGGCTCGTCCCGTGTCTCCCTTGCTTCGCCCCTCCCGCAAAAAAGACCGCGGGTCGGGTCTGATTAGACTTGACCCGTGGTCCCCTGAGCCGACCCAATTCCCCCCCACCAATGGGCAAAAAAAAATTAAAAAAAAATTTAAATTTCAACAGTTGGATCACGCCTCCAACGGCTAGGGGGCAGAATCCAATGGCCCTCATGATTCTGTCCCCTAAAAAATTAAAAAAAATTAAAAAAAATTAAAAAAAATTAAAAAAAATTTAAAACAAATTAAAAAAATAAAATTTAAAAAAATTTAAAAAAAAATTCAAAAAAAATGACTTTTTTTTGAAAAAAAATATTTTATTTAATCTATAAATTCTACCCCCCCTCCATAATATTTATGTTTTTCATAAATATTTTTTCTCTCAAATCTCCCATTATCTCTCTTAAAAATCTTGCTAATTCTCTCAGGACTCGGGATTTTGGCATTCGGCTTGGATTTTTGGGAATCTTAGCTTGAGTTTTGAATTTTGAGATTGACTATGGTGCACCGAGCATGTGACCGACCTCACTGCCTTTACAGTGTAATTTATTTTAAGTTTTTTTTTACTTTCTCTCTCTCTCTAGTTTCTCTCTCCAGACCAAAAATAGAAATTTTAAAATCAGTCATTTAGTCTCTAAATAACTATTCTGATTAAAAAAATCCTAAAAAATGATAAATACTAATGAAACATATTTAAATTTAGAAAATGAAAATATTACATAGAGGTCTAAGACTGCTGAAACTTTGGTTTCTCCAGTCCTCTCAACCCAAACTTCTAAAAAACAAAAAGCTAGGACTTCTGTAATTTGGACTCATTTTAATATAATAAAACAAAAAAATGTTAGAGGTGAGGAAGAAGAAATGACACAGTGCAAATATTATATGAGACTTTTAACATGTAAGAGTTCTTTGGGACTGGGCACCTTAAGAGGTATTCCGAATTATGCACCAAAAAATATGGTCCATTAGATCCTAGGCAAACCCAACTTAGCACTGCATTTTTTGAGACTGGATCGAGTTCAGTCTCAAAGTTTACTTCCTTCATATACTCCAGCGAGTTGGGTAGGGACGGCATGACCATACTTATCATATTGATGGGTCTTCCGATCAGATTTTCGGAAGATCCAAGGGTAGTGCACATCATGCAGACATATTTTCAGCCTACTTATCGTAGGATTCCTAGACCCACATCTAGGAATGACATACTAAAAATATATATGTTAGAAAATCAAAAAATAATTAATGAATTTATGGCATATAGTGGAGTGGTGTCCGTGACGTCAGATATCTGGACAAGTTACGATGAATCATCTTATGCATGTCTCACCAGCCACTATGTAGATTCTAACAGGACTATGAATAAAAAAATTTTAGGATTCTCTGAGATTCTTCATCCTCGTGATGGTTCGGCCATTTTTGAGTATATGATGAAAATCTTTAGGGAATATAAAATTCAAAATAAAATTTTTAGTGTCACATTCGATAACACATCTAATAATGGAGTAGTGATTAACATGTTTGTTAGGAATATTAGAGACGCACAATTAGGAGAGATTTTTTATGTCAGAAATATGTGTCATGTGATTAACCTGATTGTTCAAGTGGGTATGAAGGTGTGTTCCCCTGCAATGGATAATATACGTAATGCACTAAAATATATTCGCACTCCTCACAGACAACAAGAGTTTGGTAGTCTCAGTTTGTCTGCGAATCTTAAGAAGAAGAAATTCCAATCGGATGTGAGACATCATTGGAATGTCACGTACCTGATATTGGAATCACGTGTTGGATACGAACACGTGATATCCGACTATGTCAATAGTAAGAATGACGAACTTATTATTGACGATATTGACTGGGCTTCAAGAATTTCATTTATGAAATTCCCGAATATTTTTTATGACACGACGAACATGTGTTCATCAGTTTATACGCCCACGACTTGCATTGCACTCCGGTGCATATACAACATTAGTAGCATGTTTAGGATGTATCGAGCTAACCTGACACTTAGCCATATGGTTCCAGAGATGGAAACTAAGTAATTAATGTACTGGTCCACTGTTCCATCTCTTTATTGCCTCGCTGCATGCATGGACCCTAGGGTTAAAGTGGAAGGGGTAGAAAATACTTTGACTTATATTTCCTCGTGTATGAACCTAGAAGAGCCACCTGAAGGGTTGATTCACTAGAAGTTGACTTATCTGTTCACATACTACGATACTAGGTATGGTGGTGATGGTGGTGGTGAGACTGTGATTACAGACATGGATACCTTGTTCGGAGATGACGATTTTTCCATTCAGCTAGCGAGGAGGAAACGTAGGGGTGGACCATCACATAGGATCGAGCTTTCTCGGTACTTAGATACCGATAAATGCTCAATCCTATCACATTCTGATATTAAGAATCTTGATATATTATATTGGTGGAAATTATGAGTCCACCTTTCCCGTACTATCTAGGATGACACGAGATCTACTGACTCCTCTGGTGTCGAGCGTAGCATCGGAGTCTGCTTATTCTGTTGCAGTGAATGTGATTTCGGATAGGAGATCGAGATTACATCCAGATATTGTTGAGGCCTTGGCTTGTTTGAAGGATTGGGAGGATTCGAGATTTAGCATCTATGATTGTGCTGGAGCTATGACTGGTACAGGGACTGCAGCCGCATCCACTATGATAGTGGATGAGTTGATTGCTGATGATGATGATCCATATGATATTGATCTTGATGTTGTGGCTGATGATGCTCATGATATGCCGATTGACGATTGATGATGATCTACTATTTTTTGATTTCGATGTTTTGTTTTTTATTGATTGTACGCTTTATTTATACGTTATGTTAAAACTTTAACTTATTTGGATCGTACCTTCGGTATCTAATGGCTGATTGGTCATTTTTCATTTGGTTTGCTTATGTTTTTTTCACTTTTTAATTTTTTTTAACATAATTTATTGATTTATTTATTTTTTATTTAAAAATTTATAACTCTATTATATAATTCTAATAAATTTTAAACTAATTTTATATTACATTATAAAAAAAATTTTAACTTTGTAATTTTAATAAATTTTAATAATTTTCATATTATAAATATATAATATTATACATCATCTATAATTTTATATATAATTTAATAATTTATATAATTAAAATAAAAACTAAAACAAAATAATTAATAAAAAAAATTTTTTGCCTAGCCTGTACGGCATGGTTTGGCCTGTACGGTCGGGCCGGGCTCGAGTGGGTCGTGTAAGGCCCAGCTTTTTTAACCGTGCCGGGCCTAGCCCGGCACGAAAGCACGCTCGTGCTAAAAAAAAATGGGATGGGCTGGCCCGGCCCGACCCATTTGACACATCTAAAAGCAACACTAATGCATTGATAGATTATACTTTATGCACAGTCGGTAAATATATTGATTACTAAGATGTAATATAATTTTTGTTATTTTTTAGTTATTTAAAATATTGTATTAGAATAAGTTATTAAATAATTTTTTTTTTGTTTATTTTAAAATTTTCATTTATAGTTTCTGATTTTATTAAATTTAATATAAAAATATTAAATTATTTAATTAAATTTTAGTTTAAGCTGTATGATAATCAACTTTAATTTGTGCTTGTTCATGTCTATAATAACTACTTTTCTATATCTGTTAAAATATTTGTGTGTCGTCGAATTTTTTTAGGTTGAGTTTTAGCCTATTATAGGTATGTAAAAATCTATTTTCAACAGTAGTAGCAGCGACATTGGTGTCCCTGCCGGTAGTGGCAGTGGCAGCAGAAGCAGCAGCGACAATAGTAGTGGGGGCAGCAAAGGTCGCAGCAGCGACGGTAGCTGCGGTGGCAGCAGCGGGGCCAGCATTGGTGGGAGTGGCAACGGCCGCAGCTGCGGCCGCACTAGAAGAAGCAGCGGTAGCGGAGGTAGGAGCGGCTACACCGAAAGTAGCAGCAGCACCGAAAGCAGCGACAGCACCAGGAGCAGAGGCAGCAACGGCAACGGCAACAGCGGTGGTGGCGGTAGCAGCGGCGGCGGCAGCAGCGGCGGTGATAGTAGCAACCGCAACATGCAACGGCAGCAGGGGTAGCGGCGGCCGCCATTGCAGCTGCCTGAGGCAGCCGCTGCGGCTGCAGTGGTGGCGGTAACGATGGTAGGGACGATAGCAGAGGCAGCGGCAGCGGCGATGACAGTAATAGTTGTATTGGCAGTGACATCGGCAACGACAGCAACAACATGAGCGACAGCGAGAGTAGCATCAACAGCACCAAATGAGGTATATATGTATGAATAAAGTTAGTATATACGTGCATATACTACTACAATATTTTATGCACATATATACGAAGTATATTTGTACTCAGTTTATATGTATACATAATACTACTATTTTAAAGTACATGTACTACAGTAATATATGTGTGAGTGAAATGCTAGTATATATTTACATATATACTATAAAATTATATATGTATCAAAACATAACTTTTTTTAATTTGACTGAGTGGTTTAAATTTCTTACAGATATGATACCGCATTGTTCTTCATATAAAATTTTTATAAGTGTTGAGATTTTTCACTATACATTACGTGTCGTGACTCTGACAGCTTTGTCACAGTAGAAAAATGATGATCGGAGGAGCATAGGGAGAGAAAGCAACATTAATGAATTTATATGTTATACTTTATGCACTGTCGATAGATACATTGATTAAAGAGATTAAATAAAATTTTGTTATTTTTTTGTTTCAATTATATAAAATATTGAATTAGAAAAATATATTTAATGATTTTATGTTTTGTTTATTATAAATTATTTATAGTTTCAATTTTTATTCAATTGGATATAAAAATATTAAATTATTTTATTAAAAAATTTTAAAATAAATTAAATTCTGAAATTATTTTTGAAATTAAAATAGCTAGGGAAAAATCCATTGCTAATTTAGCTAGGGAAATATTAAAAGTAACGACGGATTTTTCATCACTAAATTTATTTAGCTAGGGACTATTTCTGTCACTAAAATTAATTGACAAGCACTTTAGCCTGGGAATCTTCTGTCGTTATTTTTATTTAGCGATGAAAAATCTCATTTAGCTTGCTAATTTAGCTAGGTATTTGTCTTTTCTAGAAAGGAATTTTTCCAACACTAACTTTTTAGCCTGGGATTTGTCGCTAAATTTTAGCAAGAAATACTTTATATAAGGAAGCTATACGTCGGTAATCAATCGTTATATCCTGTTTAGAGACGAAAATTGTGCATTTAGCTAGGGAATTGTCCCTAGCTAAATGTGATTTTTCTTGTAGTGAATATAATAAAATACTTTTTTATATACTACTATATACAAATATATATTAAATATAAACTGTAAATTTAATATTTAAATATAATATTATAATTATGCATAAAAATTTTATAGTTATACATATAGTTAGATACAATTATTTATAGTTAAATATATATATTTATAAATAGTTATATATAAATACATACATACATGTAGTTATAAGTAGTTATGCATAAATATATACAACATTATAAACAAATATTTTAATTTAATTATATGAATACATATTATGTGTATATAGTTACAAATATAGTTATATTTAATTATATAGAGTGTTACATAGTAATACAAATATTTATATATAGTTATACATATATAGTTATAAATAAGTATGTAGGTAAAGATATAATTATATATAACATTTATATAGTTATACATTTAGTAAAATATAATTATATATAGTTATATATTAGTATACATATAGTATATATTTTTTAGAAATATAGTTATATTGAATTATACATATAGTTGTACATTATTATATAATTAAATATTAGTTATGTAAAGTTATAAATATAGTTATAAAAATAGTTTAATTTATTATAAATATAGTTATAAATATTTTTATATAAAATGACATATGATTATATAATTAAACAAGTGTATCTATATAATATTTGTGAATAAAATATTTTTATAAATATTACTTAAATATTATTATAATTATATGTAACACTTTTATAAATAAAATATAGTATATATATCACATATATATAAACCTTATAAATATTTTATATTTATATAAAATATAATATGTAATATAAATATTTACAAAATTGTACAATCATTTAATGGTACATATTGTTATATAAAAAAATTATATAAATGGATAGTTTAATGTAAATGTTGTATAGATATCTATAAACATTAATACATATGTATAAATATTTATATATAACATTATATGTTCATATAACATAACAATGTATATTTATAATGTAATAAGTTTATATATATATTAAAGTATCGTCAATATACATAATATCATACGATTATACAAATGTATAAAAGTTTATATATACCTTGTTATAGACATTTAAGATTAACATTATATAAAAGTTTGATTTAACATTAATCATTGTATATATTAAAGTATAGACATTGATACATAATGTCAAACGATTATATAAATATAAACTATTAACAATAAGATTATTCTAATGCAAATATTCTGTAATTGAAATCAAAATCAATAAAACCCTAAAAATCTAAACAGTTGAAGAACAAAGATTAAATTGAAAAATTATAGTTTAATTAATTGTATCAAGTCAAAATCATGTTAGGTTAAATGAAATTAAAGCAAAAATAAAGAAATTTGGAGAAGAAATAAAAAAATATATAATACCCGATTATACTGAAAAAATGAAAATCCAATTGTATATATATAATTCAGAGAGACGGAGATATGTATAACCATTTTGAAGAAGAAGAACAAAGAAAAACGTACCTGGATTTAGAAGAAGATAACATATTTTATCAAATTTATGCTTGTAGTCACCCCTGCTTTGAAAAATGACAGAGTTTCGAATAAATATAGGTGTTAATAACTTAGCAAATAAATTTTAAATCAAAAAATTAAAACTGTATTAACGACCAAAAATATGATCGGTAAAAGGTCGGTAAGAACAAAGTTATAAATATTTGGAAGTCCATTTTACCGATCAATTTTAATGGTAATATATTTTTGGTTGTTAAATGGTCGGTAATTTATTGGCAATTTCTATTTGTTAATTTCATCCTAATTTATAGACCAATTTCATACCAAAAATATTTGGTCGGTAGATATGGTCGTGAAAGGGTCGGTAATTACCGACCTAAATATCGGTCGAAAGTTTGATTTGTAATTATGAAATTATAGATATATTGGATAATCACTTTACCGACTATTTTTAATGATTATATATTTTTGGTTATTAAATAGTCGGTAATCTTTCAGTAGTGTTTTTTGCTAATTCCCTCCTAATTTACTGATCATATTTCCGATCAAATATATTTGGTCGGTAATATATGGTCGATAGTTGGTCGGAAATAATTTTTTCCTGATGCTCCTATTTGGATTTCTAAATTGGTTGTGAATTGATCAGTATTTACTACAGGTGTCAACCGGGCCGGGCCGGCCCGGCACGGAAAAATTCCGTGCCCGGTTAGGCGCGTGCCGTGCCGTGCCCGGCCCGAGCCGTGCCGTGCCGTGCCCGGGCCGTGCCTGACCAGGCACGGTTTGGCATGCGGCACGGCACCCCAGCACGGGTCAGTCCCGTGCCGGGTGTCCCGTGAGCCCGACCCCATGAAACCCCTCCCGCATAAAAAGACAGAGGGTCGGGTCTGATTCGACCCGACCCGCGGTCTTTTCGTATCCCGAACCGCTCGGATAGGTGTGCCCGAGAGGGCCAGGCAAGGCACGGCACGCCCCGCAGTGCCTATGGGCCGTGCCGGGCTCGACAATTTTTAAACCGTGCCGTGCTCGGCCCGACACGGTAGCACGAACGTGCCAAAAAAAAAACGGGCCGGGCTGCGCCGGCCCGGCCCGTTTGACACCTCTTGTATTTACCGACTTATATATTTGGTCAGTAAATGATCGGTAAGTACGAAGTTATAAATAATTTGAAAAATCACTGTACTAACTAATTTTAATGGTAAAATATTTTTGGTCGTTAAACAGTTAGTCAATTATTGTATAATTACTCAGCAAATCAATTTCTGACCAAAAATATTTGGTCGGTAATTAAGATTGATTTTTGGTCGGAAATTTTTTTTTTTGATATTATTTTTTAGTCACTAAATGGTCGTTATTTGGGCAATAATTACCGACCAAATTTTTAGGTCGATAATTTGCTCGATATTCTCGTAATTTTTAGTAGTGACGTGATTATGCTTGTTTGAAATTTTACCCGAAAATAATCCTAGGACTTATATAAATATAGCGTGGGATGTCAAATGAAACCCTAGCCCCCAAAACACCCTCTTGAGCTCCAAAACTCTACGGATAATTTTCCAAACCCGGAATATAATTTGGGCTTTTTATGCATTTGCGAGCAGTGAGAGATTGGACCAGACTAGGCACCACCTGCCGGACACCGGCGACAAGCACATGACATGAAGGAAGTAATAATTAATTATTTACTTTCACTAACTCTTAAAAGTAATAAATATTATTGTTACCCTTAATATTAATAATGTATTATTGCCCACGCTAAATGATAATAAAAAAATAAAATAAAAAATAAAATCAATATATAAATATTTTGATTTAACAAGGTTCTAGCGAACGCGAATTTGCAGGAAGCAAGAAGAAATCGCTGGGGGGAAGGAACAAAGCAGCACTGCGCTGTCGGTGACATTCGAGGTCCGTGCCCCAACCCCATCAAGATCAGAGAGTATCACGCGATATCACCAACTGAGCTCTCGATCGTTGGCAGATCGTCAATGGGCTAATAATATAATGACCGCTGTTTTTTGCCTAGCCAACGCATCTTCTGGCAGAGCTTCAATGGCTTCTAATTTCGACGTATATTTTCATGGATTTCGAAAGAACATGAAAATCTTATCTTTTTCGCCTTCATCATACTATAGTATGGCCAATTTTGTTTTCTATATTGTTATAAAACGGCAATCTTATTCATAGATCCTTATTTCCGACACATCTGCAGAAATTTCTCGTTTGCCAGTGCAGTGTGGAGTTACCTTTCGTCCTTGCATTGACATTCACAAGGTATTCGAGTTCAACCGCATCTTCTTTCTGAAGAATAAAATTATGACAGATTCGAATTCTGTGTTGTTAAATTTTTAGTTCTTCAGCAGTTTATTAATTGGATCCCAGTAAGTACCTCGTTTACAGTGTGGAGGTGCCCTCCTACAAGTCGGTTTCTGTGGCATGTTATCAATTGGTGTTTAAGACAGGTTGACTCACTCGAGTGATCTATGCTCCTACACTGCAGCATGTGTGGGAAGTTTTCTTACCTTGCCTTATTCTAGAGAATGGAGAGGACTGACCTAATATAGTATTGGAACAAATTTATATTAGACATCTTTTTTGATTGTTTTTTTTTCACGACTGGTATCATTTTCTTGTTTTAATAAAAGATGTTATAATAAGTTAAATTTATGAAAATGCATGTGTTTTTATTCTACATAATAAATGATTTGGCATATAAAAGTTGGTTTATGCACAAAATATTGAGTCATTACTTTTTGTGAAATATAAATTTATTATTCATTATTTAGATATAACTGGATAATCTATCAATAAGATTGTAGCCTAAGATTTTAATAGATCGATCTTGATTATGGTGATTAATGAATTTTTAATTTCTAGTGTTGATACACTTTAATATATTGAATAGGTTTATCATGGTGTGATTATTTTATATTAACACAATAAAATTTATTATTATTATAAATATTATTATTCTTATTCTTGAAGTAATTTAATATTTATGTATACTTGTTAATAATTATTTTGATTCATAAAAAGTAATATCTAAAAATAAATTTAAAAATTTTATGAATTAGATAATTTTTTATATATATATTGAATATTAATTACTACTAAAATTTATATTCTGTTAGAAGGATTGATAATATTTATTTAAGGATGTTTATGAGTTTTAATATTCTCAAATTTTATAGGTAGATTTTGATTTGATATTTTAAATAAGTGAAAAAGTCTTCAAGAATTAATTAAAGATTGATTGAATTAAATTATTAGTATTTTAATTTAATTAATGAGTATCTATAATTTTAATGTAGAGAGTTTAATGAGTATTAAATAATAAAAGGTATAAATTATTTTAAATAAATACGGGAGTATAATTATAATTCTATAGTGATATAAATTATAATTAATATAAATTATAATATAAAATAATTTATATTGAGAATGAGATCTTATTATTAGTTTTATCGAGAGTCATACGAAATATGTTAAAGATTTGTATTTAGAAAAAGTATATATGCAAATATATTCAAAATAATTAATTAGATTAAAGTCTGATTATTTAGTTTTATTGTTAAATTAAATTAATTAATCTGCATTAAATTAATTAGATTATATATATTTATATATTGGAGGTGTTAAAAGGATAGAGGTGTCAAATTGGTTGTGTCAGCCCAATTCATTTTTTGGTGGCCCAGTTTGGCCATCATGCTTTGTTCGGGCATGACACAGCTTGAATAATGTCAGCCTGGTAGGCTCTATCCTAGGTAGATTTGAGTTGTGCCATGCTGGATTTTGCTGGGTCGTGTCGGGTCGTGCCTTGTTGTGTTGGGTCGTGCTTGGTTGTGTTGGGTCGTGCTTGGTTGTGTTGGGTCGTGCTTGGTTGTGTTGGGTCGTGCTTGGTTGTGTTGGGTCGTGCTTGGTTGTGTTGGGTCGTGCTTGGTTGTGTTGGGTCGTGCTTGGTTGTGTTGGGTCGTGCTTGGTTGTGTTGGGTCGTGCTTGGTTGTGTTGGGTCGTGCTTGGTTGTGTTGGGTCGTGCTTGGTTTTGTTGGGTCGTGCTTGGTTGTGTTGGGTCGTGCTTGGTTGTGTTGGGTCGTGCTTGGTTGTGTTGGGTCGTGCTTGGTTGTGTTGGGTCGTGCTTGGTTGTGTTGGGTCGTGCTTGGTTGTGTTGGGTCGTGCTTGGTTATGTTGGGTCGTGCCTGGTTGTGTTGGGTCATGCCATGAGGCTCCTTGCAGTTTGCTACTAGCTTGGTTGACTGTTGATTTTAATTTTTAAACATTAATTTTATTAATTAAAAATTAAGTTATTTATAATGAGTTAAAGTGACCATTACGATATTATTTCACAATTCACATAAATCATAAATCATAATAAAATAAAATTATCAATATAAATTTTAATTAAGAAAATAACAAAAAAAATTCAATCATCAAATTCAACTAAAAGTAAAATAATACAAGCACTCAAGTATATATTATAATAGTTTTTAATCATAATTAAGCTTGATCCCAGTGCTAATCATTATAAGTATATAATTGATTATTATTATGTAAGCATATAATAGTATAACTAGTGGTGGACTCAACATTATAAAAATCTCAGGAGTCATTATTTGTCAGTAATTTCTTTGCTTTTGTTTCGACTTGATCCTCGATATTTAATCTTGAATCATTTTAATCATTTATGAATGTTAGTACCTCAATAATATTTGGTCATAGTTTTGATTATCTATCTGAAATAATATTGATGTAATAGAAAAAATAGATTTTGATGCTTTGCTTGACATTGAATGAGTCAATTAATTCCATGTTATCTTAGATAATATGAGATAGGTAAATTTTAATAATTTTTATTATTATAAAATATCAAGGTTATTATTATTGTTATATGATATAATTTAATAATTATTAGTATTTAAATATTAAGATAATTCGTTTTTATTCGATAAATTATCTCATTGTTTCTTTCTCATTAATTGAATAAAGAATTTACTGTATTCAAGATCAAATATGATGTCTATGTTTGTACTTAGAGTTTGGTTATAATAATATCATACTCAGTATCATAATATGTAAATAATTCAGTTAATTTGTTATAAATGAATCTTTTATGTAAGTATTCTTGGTTAATACACATGAATATATATGTTAAAATATTTTTTATCATTTTTATCTTAATATTAGGATTTATGCAAGTAGCTAGACAATAAAGAGGTGAAATGGTGAATTAGTATTTTAATTACTTGGTTTTTATCTTACAATCATGTCACTAAATATATGATAATCTCTAAATTTTTTAAATATGCCACTAATATTGCATATGCACTCGAGTGCAACACAAGTGGTGTGAGTGTAAATAGATAAATACATATTTATTATGTTATAAAAAATCTTTAAGAATTTTATAAATAAAATTTTTGTATTACAGTCTCTATCATTAATTATAAATTTGTCACTCTTATTATTAATGTAATCGAATATTACACATTCTTATCTAACGCATTACTTAAATATCAGGTAAGTATAATTCTAATTGTGTCTCACATCTATTTAAAATTATTTTATTTTTTGATTCACAAATAAACAGAGACTATCAAACTCTTATTATTTGCTAGGCGTTAGAAAATATTTTAGTGAATTATGTATTTTTTCAAAAGCAAGAAAAATAATTTTTATTTTTGTATATACTATCAGTTATAAACATGTGATACATGTTTATAATGTAAAAATTTTTTTCTAATCATTTATTTTCAATGGTTCAAATAAATATGTTAATAACTATTTTATTGTTAGATATGTTATTAATTATGATATTAAATATTTTATTTTGAATATGATAATCTTTAAAAATTCTCATCATGCACTCATAAATGTTAGGGTTATAATGAGAATAAAGAATTTCTAAAATTCTAAAATTTTTTTATAAAGTGTTTATTTAGAATATATATAGTGGGTAGTAATATACATAATATACACAAAAGATACATTATTGTGACTAGTTTAAGATATAAAATATCACGGACAATATGCCACTATTATCTAAATTTATTATTTATTATTATTTTTTTAAATTATAATATTTTAATATGTAATTAGTATATTTTTTAAATTTTTAGAAATTTTTTAAAAGAAATTTTTGTATCCCAGCTAGAGTTGTTAATAATATATTCATTGTTCTTATTATTGATGTAGGCAAATATTATGTATTTGTATCTAACACATGACTTTAATATTAGATAAGTATAAATCAAATGGTGTTTCATATTTAATTGGAATAACTTCTATTTTAGACTCAAATAAATAAAGACTATCAAATTTTTATTATATATTTGATATTCAAAAATATTTTAGTTTCTTATTTTTTCTAATATAAAAGAAATAATATTCATTCTTGTTGATACTATTAGGTTAATAATATGACACATGTATTTTGCATAAAAAATCATACTTAATGACTTATTTTAATGTACATGATTTATTAGATGAAATATATTATGCTACTCCACTTATTTTCTTAAGTACTATTTTTAAATTTTCTAATTCTTTTAACTTTTATGTTTAGATCGATCGGTATATATTTTTCTTAGATATTATCTCATCAAAGATTTATATCACTCTACTTATTTTCCAAGATATGTCTTATTTTTTGGGTGTTGTGTTGGTGACTGCCATCATCGGAAACCAAAGTTATTTACCTAATTATATGCTAGCAGCAATTTCGTTGCCTCTATCACAGAAGAAACCCAAAACACCCATTGCTCGTGGGTATTTTATTGTTACCAATGGAGGTTCTTTTGTTGTCATCATAAAATACTGGTGTTTTCTATTGCTGACATTGCCAAAGGGTGTGCTGTCATCCATGAACCTTAAAATTGGCGACACTTTGTTAGAAAGAATCATTTGATATCATGTTAATCCTTTCCTAGGGTTACTTTGGGAAGGAGATGAGAGAGAGAGAAGATGAGGAAAAAAAATAATTTTATTAAAAATAAAAGTAAATTCTTGAATACACATGATCATGATCTTATATTTATGGTTTGAGACAATCCATAAATTTGATGCTCTCAAATATTGAAAATCATAAAAACCAAACAAAAACTAAAATTTCAATAATAACAAAATAAAAAAGTAAAAATGTGGTAAACTACAAAATGTTCAATCATGCACTCTCTCAAATTGTATGTAAATGTCCAAATCACAATGTTTGGAAAAAATAATTATAAATTGAGATTTTTAAAAGTTTTATTGAAGATATTTCTTAGTTGTTTTATTGTTTGAATATATACTGTAATAATTATTTTATCTTGTATTATTTTCTCATGAGAAAGTAATCAATCTTATAGTCATGAAATATCATATTAGATAATATGGTAGATAGATATTAAATCTCCTTAAATATGTGTCAAATTTAAAGTATCTCACTTATTATTTGTCATAATTACAGGTAGAAAAGAAGTCATTTTGAGTTGGCATGATTTTGTTTTTTGTGTCTCAATTGTGCAACCAGCCTTGTCATGTTTAGATGTCTGAAAATCAGGGCGTCCTGACTTGTCTTGAATTTGCCCTTAGGTTCGCTTTCAAATGGGTCATGCTGTCCATGGACAGTTAGGTATATTCACAATGAAACTCGACATGTAATTAACCCAAGCTAGCTTTGCTGCAGACTGTGGTGCAGTTTATTTGCATGCTAGCCTAGGTGCAATCTTGGCTAATCTGGTCCCTTGCATGGGGCCCTGGGTGCCTTGGCTGGTCTAGGACCTTAGGTTAGATCCAGGGCCCCAGGTCAGGTCCAGGCTCTGTACTCCATAGGCAAGGGCACAAGGTATGAGGCCTTGCCTATGGACCCGTGCTTCCCTAGTCTCCATGCCATGCCTGCAGGCTGCAACCTGTAGTGTAGTCAGCTGCTTGCCCTGTGTTGCCCTGCCTTGCCCTGACCTTCCTACCTTTTTTATTAGGTTATAGTAATATATATTAATGTGTGTGTGTATATATATATATATATAATTATATAATAAAATAATAAAAATTATAAGAATTAAAAAAGAGTAAATAATATTGGAAAAAAAATTTAATTTAAAATTTAATATAAATTAAAATATATTAAAAACTATCACATCCTTTTAAAATTTAAACTAATGAAATTATTTTTGAAAAAAAGAAAAAATAATAAAATGATGATATAATGGCTATGATGTTGATTGATAAATAATGATAGTCGTATATTAATTTTCTAGTTATAATTTTCACATTTTTAATTTTTAGCTTTCCCATGTAAATCATTATCTAGTTATATTGTTTGAGTTTAATTTTGAAGATTAATTTGTGTATCTTTTAATTTTTTAATATGACAGCTTTTATATTGTCTAGTTGTAAATTTGTATTATTATAAATAATTTTTATATTTATAAAAAAAGACTTTGATATTATATTAGATATCATATGAGTTGGTAGGTCATATGTTATTTTTAATAACATTGGAAAGGTGAATTCTTTCGATAATTCATACATATTCATTAATTATTTTGTTGTTTATTTCTAGTTAACTGAATAGAAAAATTATTATCTTTGAATATGATATTAATTTTTATTTTTAGAGATTTTTGAATTTATTATATTTGTTTTTGTAATACTTAAATAAAATTTTTAATTATTCTTAAATTTTATTCTTAGCTTGTTGTGACTAGTTAATGCAAGTATATATATATATATATGTTTAATAGTATTTTTTTACTCCTTTGATTGTATTAAGATTCATACGCGTAGCTAAATAATTAAAAAATAAAATAATTGCTGTCTTTTTAGTATTATATTTAAATCTCAATAGTTATATCACTAAAAAACAAATTTTCTTTATATTCGGTAAATATAATGTTTGAATTAGAGGTGTCAATCGTGCCTGCCTGGGCTGGCCTGATCAATTTTTAGGTGGTCCAATCAGGTCACTATGCCTTGTCGGGCACAACACTGCTTCATCATAGTCAGCTCTGCACTGCCTATCGGCCCGGATGTGATAAATTGGGCTGGGTTTGGGGTGAGGTTTGGCTATTTGGGCTGGGTTTTGACAGGGTTTGGGCCTAGTTCTGGTCATATAGAAAAATTTTAATCTTTAATATTTAAATTATTAAAAAATTTAAATTTTAATTATCTAATACTTAAATAATTTATAGTTATTTGTTTAAATAAAATAAATAAATAATTTTTTATTTTTATTATTTAAATAAAATATAACATTAAGTTTAATATAATAAATAACTAAAATTTAAAAATAAACAGTGTCTGAATTAATAAAACTAAAATATTAATACAAACTAATGCAAATCACAAAAATAAAAATAAAGATTCAAGAATCAAGCCTCAAAGTAAAATAACAAAAAAAAAATAAACAAATACAATGTAAATCCAAAAAAGATAAATAAAAATAAAAAATGTGTCAGTATTATAATATATAATCAATGATGATATAAGATACGTATCCGTGTCTTAATTCATCAAACATTATTAATTGTCAATCGGCATCAATTGTCAATCAGCATATCACACAGATCATAATCAATAATTAATTTTTTTGCTTTTACTATAGTTTTAACATGATTATAGATGTCCAAGCTCAAATCCTTATAATTTTTTATGTATGCTAATGTCTCCATAATATCTAACTGTAATTTGTATATCTTATTTGAAATTACATTCACTACAATAAAAAAGGTAGACTTCGATGATATGCTTCAGTACCAGAGAAGTCAGTTGATCTCGTTTCATCTTATATAATACTAGATAGGTGGTCTTTTATAATTTTTATTATCAAAATATGATAAGATTGAATAGTAATCGGTATCCAAGTACCAAGACAGTTTGTTCCTATTCGATGGTCATTCCCGTTATTTTTTCCTTACTACCTGATTGAAAAAGTCATTATCTCCGAATATGATATCAATGTTCATACTCAGAGCCTCACTATTGTAATCACTATATTTAGTATCATAGTATGTAAAGAGTTCAGTCAATTTCTCGTGAATGAACTCTTCAGGTTTGTTTTCTTGGTTAATGCACAAGGATATGTATGTCAAAATATTCTCTATCTCTTTCACTTTAATCATAGGGTTCATTCAGGCAGCTAGATAATTAAGAGATGAAATAGTAGACCAGTACTTTAAGTATTTGGTTTTAATCTTTAAAAATATATCGCTAAGTGTCGGATCATCACTAAACTCTCTAAACATACAATTAATGGTGTATATGCACCTGAGTGCAATGTAAGACGTGAGTATAAACTAACGTACATATGTTCGTCATATCATAAAAAATTTTTAGGAATTTCATAAATAAAAGTTTTGTAGCACAGTCAGTATTGTCAATAATAAGTTTGTCACTCTTATTATTAACGTAGTCGGTTATCATATGTTTGTATCAAACACATGACTCCATATAAGGTATGTGTAATTTCATTGTTGTCTTATATTCGATTGACATTTCTTCTTATTTAGATTCGCAGACAAATAGAAACTATCAAACTTCTATTGTCTGCAAGCTGTGCAAAGAAATTTTAATGAGTTACGTATATTTTTTAAAGTGGGGAAAATAATCTTCATCCCTGCTTCTACTATCAGGTTAATGATACGACACATACATCTAACATGAAATTTTTTTTCTAATGATCAATTTCTTATACTCCAAAAAAATATATTAATTATTACTCAATTGTTAGATGTATTATCGAATATAATATTAAATATTTTATTTTGAATTTTATATTTTCTAAAGATTATCATCATATATTAAAAAATGGTTGGGCCATCATGCGGATGGAGAATCTCTGAAAATTCTAATATTTTTTTATTTAATATTCATTTAGAATTTACATAGTGGATGATGAAACATGCATAAGATGTATCGTCATGACAAGTCTAGATATTGGACATCATGAACATCACTTTACTATAATTCATAAATTCATTAATTATTATTATTTTTCTATGTTATAGGTTTTTAGACTTTTAGTATGTAATTTTTAAATATGAACCTAGGAAACCTATAATATGCAGGTTGAAAATAAGTCTACATAATATTGACTATTCTTAGATCATTCGAAAATCTAATCGGAAGATTTATCATGGTGATCAATTTGATAATGCATTCCCTTCATAACTTATTGTGGTATATAAAGGTGTTCAACATTGATGCTGAACTAGATCCAGTCTCAAAAAATTTATTACTGAGTTTGGTTTGCATATAATCTGATGTGTCATATTTTTTGGTGCATAGTTCGGCATGCCTTTTAAGGTGTTTAGTCGCACATGAACTCTTATAATTTAAATTTTTTTTATAATATTTGTATCTTATTGATTCTTTTTTTGGCACCTCTAATATTTTTTTGTTGTATTATATTAAAGTGAGTTTAAATTATTGATGTTCTAGTTTTTTTTAGATATTTGGGTTTGGAGGTATCAAATGGATTGGGTAGGCCCGGCCCAACTCATTTTTTTGTGAGCACGATCGTGCTTCCTTACCGGGCTAGGCACGACAGGGTTTATTCAAGCCAGGCTCGGCACTGCCTGTCGGCCTGGCAGTAAATTTACTGTGCCGAGTCAGGTCCATATGGACTTGTTTAAAAAAATTATAAATTTTGTTTTCTTTTTAATATTTAAATTTTTGTATTAGACTATTTATAAAATATATATTATATATAGATAATGTTTAAAAATTTTAAATTTGTAACTTGAAAATTGTTGAATTGACAATAGTTATAAAGTTTAAATTTTTTTTATTATTTTTTAATACATTTAGATTATAATTTATTAGAATTAAATTATAGAATTTTTAATGAAAAATTTAAACACAAAAATAAATTAAACACAAAATTACGTTAAAAAAATTACAAAATCACAAAGACAAAAGCAAATCAAGTGTACAATCAGCCAATACTGAATCAAAGTAAATATAATATAATGTAAATAAAAAAACGTACAATCAATACAAAATAAAATATCGAAATTAAAAATCAAAATCAAGAATAACCCAAATCATTAGCTGTGTCCGTAAGGCATCAAAAATCAAAATCAAGTGGCAATGACATGTGGCGTGGCATTGACAACTGGCAATGGGCAGGGGCAATCGACAACTGGCAATGTGCAGGGGCAATCAGTAACCACGTCAATCGTCAATCGGTATATCATGATCATCATCATCCGCAACATCAAAATCACTATTATATGGATCATCAAAATCACAATCAATTCCTTCGCTTTCGCAGTAGATGTGGATGTAGTCACTGTCCCAGTACGATCCTTGATGCTAAATCTCGAATCTTTTCAGTCCTTCATGCACACTAATGTCTCAATAATATCTGGACGTAATCTCGATCTCCTATTTGAAATAATATCCACTGCAACAGAAAAAGTAGACTCAGTAGCTACGTTCGATACCAGAGGAGTTAGTAGATCTCGTGTCATCCTAAATAACACGAGAAAGGTGGACTTATATATCACTGTAATATATCAAGATTCTTAGTATCAGAATGCGATAAGATTGAGCAGTAATCGGTATCTAAGTTCGAGAAAGCTTGCTCCTATGTGATTGTCCACTCAGTCATTTTCTCCTCGATAACTGAATAAAAAAATCATCTTTGAAGAAGGTATCCATTTTTGTACTTACAGTCTTACTACAATTACCACCATACCTAGTATCGTAGTATGTGAGCAAGTCAGTCAATTTTTTGTGAGTGAATCTTTAAGGTGGATCTTTTAAGTTCATGCACGAGGAAATGGAAGTCAAAATATTATCTATCCATTTCATCTTAATCATAGGATCTATGCATGTAGCGAGATAATAAAGAGATGGAACGGCGAACCAGTACTTTAAGTATTTGATTTTCATCTCTGCAACCATATAGCTAAGTGTCGGGTCAACTCGATACTTCCTAAATATATTATTAATGTTGCATATGCACCTGAGTGCAATGCAAGTTGTGGGAGTATAAATCGACGAATACATATTTTTTGTGTTTATAAAAAATTTTCAGGAATTTCATAAATAAAATTTCTGAAGCACAGTAAGTGTCGTCAATAATAAGTTTGTCCCTCTTACTATTAACGTAGTTGATTATAACGTGTTCATATCCAACACATGACTCCAACATCAGGTACGTGTAATTCCAATGATGTCTCACGTTCGATTGAAAATTATTTTTCTTTAGACTCGTAGACAAATAGAGATTATCCAACTCCTGTTGTCTGCAAGGAATGAATGTATTTTAGTGTATTATGTATTTTATCTAATGCGGGGGAACATACCTTCATACATGCTTGTATTATTAGGTTAATCATGTGACACATGTATTTGACATGAAAAATATCTCCTAATAGTGCGTTTCTAATATTCCTAATAAATATGTTAATCGCTATTCCATTATTAAATGCGTTATCAAATGTGATACTAAAATTTTATTTTAAATTTTATATTCTCAAAAAATTTTCATTATGCACTTAAAAATGACCGCACCATCATATGGATGGAGAATCTCAGAGAATCTTAATATTTTTTTATTCATAGTCCAGTTAGAAAATACATAGTGGCTAGTAAGACATGCATAAGATGATTCATCGTGACTTGTCCAGATATCGGACGTTATGGACACCATTCCACAATATGTCATAAATTCATTAATTATTTTTTATTTTTCTAACTTATACAATTTTAATATGTCATTCCTAGATGTGGATTTAGGAATCCTATGATAAGCAGACTAAAAATATGTCTGCATCATGCGCACTACCCTTGGACCTTTCGAAAATCAGATCGGAAGGCTTATCAATGTGATAAGTCTGATCATGTCGTCCGTACCCAACTCGCATGAGTATATTAAGGGAATAAACTTTGAGACTGAACTCGATCCAGTCTCAAAAAATACAGTGCCAAGTTGAGTATGCCTAGTATCTAATGGACTATATTTTTTGGTGCATAATTCGGCATGCCTCTTAAGGTGCTCAGTTCCAAACGAACTCTTACATCTTAAAATTCTCATACAATATTTGCACTATACTATTTCTTCTTCCTCATCGCTAATAATTTTTTATTTTATCATATTAAAATAAGTCTAAATTATAAAAGTTTTCATAGTTTTTTGTTTTTTAGAAGTTTGGGTTGAGACGACTAGAAAAATTAAAGTTTTAGCAGCCTCAGACCTCTGTGTAAGATTTTTTATTTTCTAAATTAAATATGTTTCATTAGTATTTGTCATTTTTTTGGATTTTTTAGAGATTAGATGATAGATTTTAGATTTAACTATTTTAGGTTTAGAGAGAGAGAGAGACTAGAGAGAGGGAGAGAAAGTAAAAAAAAAAACTTAAAATAAATTACCCGGTAAAGTAGTCAGGTCGATCATGTGCACGGTGCACAACAGTGTAGCTCAAAATTAAAAACCCAAGTTGAGATTCCCGAAAAGCCAATCCAAATGACAAAATCTCGACTTCTCGAGTCCTGAGAGAGAGGAACAAGATTTTTGAGAGAGAAAATATGAGATTCGAGAGAATAAATATATATGAAAAACATAAATATTTTAGAGAGGAGGGTGGATTTTATATATTAAAGAAAATAATTTTTTTTTAAAAATGTCATTTTTTTTTGATTTTTTTTGATTTTTTTGAATTTTTTAGGGGGCAGAATCATGAAGGCCATTGGATTCTGACTCCTAGCCGTTGGAGGCGAGATCCAATGACAATAATTTAATTTTTTTTTTGTTCGTTGGGGGGTGGGGGGGAATTGGGTCGCGTTCGGGGGGACCGTTGGTCGGGTTGTTTGGACCCGACCCGCAGTCTTTTTTGCGGGAAGGGGAAGCTTGGCTTGGCATTGGCCTGAATGTCCTGAGTCACAGTGAACCCGCCCGTGACCCGTGACACGTGAGGGTGCGGGAAGCCATGTCTGTGGGTCACTGGGTGCGGGATGTCGGATGCCGGGGCTGGGTGTGAACGGTGACCCCGACCATGCCTACGGGCCGTGCCACGGGCCACCGAACCATGCCGGGTCAGGAACGACACGAGGCTCGGTTGGCCTCAGTATTGCACGGGCTGTGCCTTACCCGGGCACGTGATATTTTCATGTCGGGCTGGCCCAGGCACGACCGAATAGTGCCATGCCTCGTGCCGGGCTGGGGACTAGTCCGGCTCAGTTGACACCTATAAGGCTACTTATGCGAGCCATGTGGTGAGTCTGGCCTAGACTGTTCAACCCATTTTCACCTTCTAGTTGCAATCACATTCTACTTTGTTTATGCTATAACTTTAAAAATACTCATCTCTCTTTTTTTTGTTGGAGATAAAATTATTTCTAATATAAGTTAAAAATTTTATCATAGTCTTTTCTTGATGCAAGTTGGTCTTTAATTAAAATCTAAATACATCATCCATTGTAAGTGTTTATGATTGCTTAAAGAATTCTCAAGTCATAATGTTTTTTTTCATATATCATAGTATCTAAAGATTTCATATATCATAGTATCATTGTAAGTGAATTTGTTAGTGATAATCTAGGAAATAATAAATAATACTGACTGTATATGTTATATTTGGTTTGATAATAGTTTAATATTTATTCTTTTCAATATTTTTTTTTTGTAAGTAGTAAAGTCAATTAGATGAATTATATTAAATGAGAAATTAATATTTAAATTAATATGAGTTTCTTCTGGTGCACTATCAAAAAGTTAATCTATGTATGAGTATCATCGGTATATTTTTTATGTGATAAAATAATTTCTCTTGGAGTTATTTATCTGATCCCAAAAAAATAGTAGGCTTCCATTATCATTCATGTATAATTGTGATTGTAAGTAGTTATTAAGTTGAATAATTTTTAACTCATTATTTTTTGAAATCAAAATATTACTCATGTACACAACAATCAAAGTCATTATATTTTTCGAGCTCATTAAAAAAAAACAAAGAAAAATCTATAGTATGCTTGTGTCAACCAAATGAATTGATTGTCAATGAATATTTTGCAAATTAGGCTTTTGATGATTACTTATAGTCATGTAACTTATATGATTGTTTTACATAAATTTTCTGCTCATAGGTACTAATAAAAATTTTATTTTTAACATCTAGTTGTGTATTCTTTTTGTGAGATGCTATTAGTGAAAAAAAAATTTATATAATATATGTGTCAATTAATTGATGTAATTATTTGTAAAATTCTTTCAAATTAGGGTATTGACAACTATTTTTGGCTATGTAATGCATATTGTAATTTACATGACTAGCTCATTTACATCTCAATGTCATTTTGAACAATTTTTTTTTCATAATTAATTGTTGTATATTCTATTTGTAAGATATTTAAGTAAAATGAAAGTTTACTTTGAAGCTATCTTAGCTATTGGAGAGAGTATCATGCTATGTTATATTAAATATTTGAGTATTTTTTTTACATGTCTTTTCTTAAGGTGATTTATATTCTTATTTGAACTTATCTTTATTAAGTATATTTATTTGCATCCAACAACCAATATTCATAAAGGTCTTGATATTAAATTTTTAGTTTTATTGGAGTGGATAATATCTATATCTTCCATTATGGCCTAATATTATCTTAGATGAGAAATAATAAAAGGTAAAACTAAAAGAAGGAACATGTTTTGAATATGATAAAATTGCTGAAATTAGATATTAAGTATAATTTTTTTTTAATTATTTATGGAAGGTGATTAGAAAATCAAGACTAGAGAGGATGATTAAAAAATTATTTAGCTTTTTAGTAGACTTGTCTTTGGTCAGAACAAATTATATATATTTAATTCTCCAAGTATAAATTCTGAGTCATGAGTGGTTAGGCCTCACAGTCTTAAGCTTATCGTTAGTCTAAACTAAAGTAAACTTGTGAAGTACTATGTTATCTGGACCTAAGAGATGTTTTTTTAGATAATTTTTCATTAATAAAATTAATATGAAATGTATTTGTTGATACATATTTTAACTCCTTATAAGGGTCATAATAATGTGAACTAGTAAGTTTAGATGTAGCTAATAAGTTATCTTGCCTAATAATTGGAGGTCTAAGTGAGATTATATGGGAGATAAAAAATAATATGTTCAGATATAACTTTTGGATTTATATTTTTCATAGACTTGTTAAAAAATAAGTCGTATTAAAAATGATAATACTAGTATTCACTTATAATTTGTCAGAATATTGTGAGAATCACTTCTATTCTTTTGGTTTTTGGTATTGTAGTATTCTAAGAAAGACATTTAACTTGTGAATCAACCATTATTTTTTGATCAAAATATTCTAACATGGTCTCTCGAATTGTTTTCATTATTATCTTTTGATGAAATATTTGATTGTTATTTTTTTATATTGTGATTATTAGTGATCATATGATTCATATGATAAGTATTAAAATTGTTTAACATATACTATGATGAATTACTTTTAATTTTTTAATATTTTTATTAAATTGATTTTTATCATTTTATGAAATGATGAAAAAATAAAAAAAATAGTGATCTAGACCAAAAAATATCAACCATATAACTAAAAATAATAAAATACTTAAATTTTTTTTTGGATTTTATTTTTTAGGTTCTCATATGTTTGAGCATATCAGATCGATTATATCATTACTTTTATTAGCCCGAAGTGAATGATAGGAATCTTTGATATATTTTTGTTATTGATACATCCTCATACAGTCATACCCTAATATAAAAATATCTTAAGTATTTTTGTAGCGTTGAGTGATTAAGTTGAAAATATATAAATAAAGAGTTCAACACACTAAAATACCCAATAATAGATCATAACATAGAAGAGAAGACAAATCTCATTGCTCTATTGCAAAAAAGGTCATACTTGTAATTTTTTGATGCTGTAAATAAATATTAATAAAAAAGAAAATAAAATTAAAATTAAGTTTACTAGAAAAGTATAACATAATGAATAAATAAAGAGCCAAGCTAAATATTATTATATTTATTAACATTTAAAAATTTGTCATTTGACTATGATAATTTAAAAAATGAAAAAAAGATTGTGAATAAAAAATGATTATCAGTATAGTATTGGCTCATATATCGATAATCAAAGAGTTTGAAGGAGTACAAATAACAAAATTTGTAATACTTAGTGAATGAAAATATTTAATTGATATCATACAAAATAATTTTATATATTCATCTCTAGTAATTATTTTGGTAGATGAATTTTGTAAGGATCCATGTATAACTCAATGTATCAGTTTGTATGTATTAATACTTTATAATATTTTTAGCTATTTCTTTGAGACTAATTAAAAATATTTTTTTTGATATGTCATTTTTTCTATAATATATTAATTATAGAAAAAATCTTTTATATTTATATGTTAATATCATATTACAACTTTCTCAAATTGACATAAATAGTGAGGTGGTGCTACACAAATTTCTTGACACTAACATTGGGTTAATATCATGATTTCAATTCAAAAATGTGTCCATTAAAATAGACTATGCTCTTCTTTCTTTTATTCTTTCATGTCCTTGCTTCTATAGGTTATAATCATGCCTAAGGTTTGGTGTTCCTTCAAACTATTTGTGTGATGGAGGGAGAAAGGGGGTAAGCCAAGTTGTTGCTCGTTGTGCAACTCCAAACCATATTGTCCTGGGTTCTATTTCCATAAATGGTGCTAGTGGGGTTTGTGTTGTTCACATTCAAGTCAAATCATTGTGCAACTCCAAACCAAGTTGTTGCTCGTTACTATAGTCTAAACTTTCTGTGATGTTGATTCTAATACAATGAAACATCAATATAAATGGCTTGAAACTCAATAATGAAATGCTTATAGAAGATACCCTTATATATCGAGCCATTTAGTTTGGGGCAACCCATAAATTGATTGTTCACATTCATATTGCAATAAAATAAAAATGTAAAAAATAAACTATAGTAAACTATAAATACTTGTAAAAAATTATAAAATAATTCATAAATCATTTGAGGTGGTTAGAAATCCAAATGAATATAAAATAGAATATCTCCAAATTAAATGAGCTATTATTTGAGTGGTTCTTTTAATTTAGTCATATTTTTAAATAATATGTATAAATATATTAATGAATGTATATTCTTATGAGCTCAATGTTGAGGTTGTTTTACACTGTTTAATTTTGAAAAAAAAAATTATTTAGAAGGTCTAATCCATTGTTATTAAAGGCTCCCCTTAGGTGTTCCTAAAGCAGAGGTGATACTAGGTTCAGGCAACAGTGCCCCACCTTACTTAAGGTGTCCCCCTCCACAAAACATATTATTTCTCAAGTCTTCCCACAAATTAATCATTCCAAATGTCCCCTATAAGTCATATTATTTTCCAAGTTCTTCTTTCTCATTCTCAAAAATTTAAAATAATATACTTGATGTTTTATAATTTTACTTGTTAAATTATTAAAATTGTATTATTTTATTTTATAACTTTGAATATTTATGATGATAAAAAATATTAATGATATTTATTTTTTATGTTTAATATTTTTTATTTGATTGTATTTTATTAATAATAATATTTAATATATATATATATATATATATATATAAATAAAAGGTAGAGTATGTTTCACAAAAAAAGTCAATGCCTTAATATGTGATATGCCTCAAATAACTATGAACATTTTTAGTTTTCAAGTCTATTGCTTAGGGTGAGCATTGAGAGTTTGTTAAAATTTTGAAATTTTCTTTATGAAAGTTAGAGAGGTTACATGTACATGTGTCAAATGGGCTGTGTTGGGCTGTTACAACCTTTTTTTTAAGCCCATACGGGCCCACGTGTTGCGCATGACAAGACACGGTTCCCTGAAGGGCTGGCCCGACACGGCCCACCACTCGAAGTCAGCTTGGTTTTGGGCTGGTTTGTGCTGGGATTTGGGGATACGGGCACTCCCTAAAGCTGAGCGAGCGCTCTTTCTGACCCGTTCAGCTTGTCGCATTTCCCGTTAGCAGTGTGTCTTCGTCGCGTCGCCTGTTGGGCATCACGCCATTGCCACGTCAGCATGTCGGGTATCGCTCCATCGCCATGTCGCCCCATCGCAGCGTTGCCTGTAGGGTGTCGTGCCATCGCTGTGTTGCCTGTAGGGTGTCGTGCCATCGCTGTGTTGCCTGTAGGGTGTCGTGCCATCGCTGTGTTGCCTGTCGAGCATCAGACCATCACAACGTCACCTGTCATGCATCACGTCTTCGCCATGTTGTGGCATATGGTCGCCCTGTGCTAGAGCACGGTCCTGGATCTTGCCATGCTGGGTCTGGCACGATTGAACTGTGCCAGGCTCTAGGTCGGGCTCAGTTCTTATAAGATTCGATAAGTCTCGAATTCAAGATTTATTAATTTTTGATGAAAATATTTATCATCACAGTAATATATGATCTTTAATGCATGTATGCAATATAATAATTTTTCACGTGATCAATAATTATCATATTAATTTCATTTAAATATTTTTAACTTTACTGCTTTTATAAGATTTGATGCATTAATATTTGTGTAATTTTAATTTAGAAAAGTTTAATCTAGAGAGATTTTATTGTATCATTGAGACTGAATAAATAAAATTTGTAGTACAAAAATTTTTGTTGTATGATTTATAATGAATAAAATTGTTTCTCAATGCTTGGGTTTTTTATAGTTCATTTCATGATCATACACATTCATGTTTCTTTTTGTAACATGTTTTTATCTAAAAACCTTTTCCATCTAATATGGCAATAATATAAATTCTTGTTTAATTGATGAATTTTAGTGGAATAACGAATCAAAATTCTGTTATTTTTATGGAAGGAGAATAAATTTTGTGATCCTCATGGACTGTATTCTGATATCCATGTTTTAAATTTGTCAGGGAAAAGTAACACAAATTGTGGGGTCTACACTGGGGGATTGCATGGAAGATGAGTCGGGTTTAGTTACCAATTTTGAAACAGATAAATCAGCAAGAGAATTCGGAAATTTATACAAAAATGATGGGCTTGTAGGTGGTCATATTGTCATGCTCGGAGCTGATCCATTAAGCAAGGCAGCAGCTTTTGAAGCATTACAAGCATATCCAGGTAGGCTTGTCATTGTCTGTTTCCAATTCTAATTTGTAATTTGAATTCTTATATATGTTACACAATCATGAGGAAGTATTATGAAAAAAAATTCCTTATAGGGCACCCTAATGATCAAAAATAAAATGACATTTCATTTGTTTGTTTTCTTTTTTGATGAGCTTACATCAAAACAATCTAGGGGGTTTGCAAGTTGGAGGTGGTATCAACCTGAACAATTCTTTAAGTTACATAGAAGGTGGAGCTAGCCATGTGATTGTTACCTCGGTATGTAATGATGTTTTTAATTTCTTGTTCTTCATGAGAACAACTACCAAATGTTATGGAAAATAGATAGTTTCAGAAGAAAAGATGTGCAAATGCTAGAAAATCACCAAGAAAAAGAAATAAAATTGTATTTATGTGAATATATAAATTTTATTAGGAAAAAAATATGATTGAGACACACTTATAATATCTATGAACACTGACACTAGTAGAAAAAACAAAGAAAAATACTAAAACACTTCATTTAAGTAGTTGTAGGAATATTTTATATATCATAATCAAATATAAATAAAAATGAGAAATCATTTTAGAGCTTAGCAAAGATGTATATTTACATGTAAGTTGTTTTTTTATTTTATTGGATGTTGTAGTGTTAAAATTGTTTTAAATTCTCTTAATGGAATAAAAATTAATTTTAATATAGCTTGGTTATTCATGAAATATTATGTCGAAAGTAGTATATTTAATTATTTTATTATCACAATAAAAATTATTATATATAGGAATTTAAAGGTTAAAAATATATTCAAGTTTGAAAATATAAATGTAAATGTTTAAAAAATATAAAAAAAAAGATTATAATATGAAATATACTTTTGTAGTGTTGGTAATATAGTATCACTTTGTCTGGTTTCAATTGTCAGAGTTTCAATTCTTGATATTATTATTTTTGTGTATGTAGTTATTTACTTGTAGTTCTTTAATTTTACTTCAAAGATTTTATATATAAAATTTTCTAATCTTTTAAATAGGATAAGTTTTAATAATATTTGGTTATAATGTGCTCATTCTATCTAAAGTCTATATTGATATATACAGAAAAAATAAGCTTTGATGTTATGATGAGCACTAGAGGAGCTAATAAATTACGTGTCATTTTAGATAACATAGAAAATATGAATTTATATAATTTACAACAACTTAATATGTTAAAAATTCTTATGTTATTATGAGATAATATGAAGTAATAAGTAGTATTTAAGTTTTTTATTAACTCATTTATATTGGATGGACCTTTCCGTCATTTACTTTTAGTTAATTAAATAAAAAAATCATAATTTTTGAGTATAGTATCTATCTTTGTATTTGGAGCCATGTTAAAATTTTCAAAATTTTTTTTAATATTTAAATTAGTTATTTAATTTATTTATAAATTATTCTTTGATTTTTGTGATTGATTCATACAAGTTAATATATATTTTATAATATCTTGTATTATTTTAATTTATCCCCAGGATCCATACAAGCTACCCAACTAAGTAATAAAGAGATGTAATAAAAGACTGGTATTTTAAATATTTTCTTCATTCTTAATAGACATGATACTAAAATACACATGTTTTTCATAGTTATAGATATTACTTGTATTATATATTTACCTAAGTGTAATACAAGTCGTGAGAGCATATATAAGCAAACATATATTTATTATATTATAAAGGATTTTTATAATTTTTTTACTGTACATTGTAGCATGTGATAACTTTAATTGTTCCATGCCTATTGTAAAATTAGAGTTTACAATACTCTATTATTTTTGAAGCCCAATCCACTCTGTTATTATGCAAAAATCTCTATAAAACCATCCATAACATCTAATAATGTATAATATAATATCACTCTATCATCAAAATAAAATAAAACCATATATATATATATATAAATATAAACAAAAGTCTCTTGGTGACAATCGAAATGTTCTGTGCTCTCATCACTAAATAAAAAATAAATAGTAATAACGTATAATTATAATAATTATCATGATTGAAATAATTATAAGTGAACTAAGCTAAATTATTTTTTATGAATTGTTTCATTTATTTGTGAAATAATTTAAATATATCTTTTTCATTTTTTATCAACAAAGACATATTTATAGAATAAATAAATTTTGTTGGCTACTTTAATTATTAAATTTTTTTTTTCATGTTTCGTGCTTTCCTAATTTTTTTTTATCAATTATAGGGTAGATGTATATGATAAATTTGTATACTGGTCAATCATCTCAGTAGTGATCACGACTAAATTAATTTAATTTTGAAGTTATTATAAGATTTAGTGCACTAGTGATGATATAAATGCATCTAAATTGGCTACTACAATTATATCTTTTCTATACAAGTGGATTTGCGTGTATAATTAGATAATATGTTTTTTAATTATTACATTTTTATCTTGTGTTAGAATTTTATTTATATTTGAAGCACACAAGTTAGGATATTAGTGGAGATTACATTTTTTAAAAAGTTTAATTGTGAAATGTTAAATCAAATGAGAGGTAATTCAAATGAAAGAAAAATTTATATGAAATATACTTAAACAACCTAATTCAAATGTAAAATGCCAGCAATTCAATATTTCTTATATATATAAAAAAAAATACCAAGTGTATTTATATGAAAAATAATATTTAAGTGCAGGATTAAATAATATTAAAAAAATATGTCAATTGTTCTTCATATGGTAGGCGATACATTATTGTTTATCATTTATATACATTCAAAAAAATTAAAATAAAAAATACACAAAAAGGAAAAATTTCAATGAAATTAGTAATTCAATATAAAGTAAGTACAATGCCACTAACAAAGACAACAAAAAAAATCATATGGATTATTCTTGCATACTTGGTCAATAAGTCATGGTGCAAACTAGATTAAAATAATAATTATAAAAAAATCTATTTAAAAAAGAAGTTAGTAATATATCTTAGTTATATTTGCGTGATAAAACATTATTGGATAATATGAAGTTGAGACAAAGGGCTTACTCTAAATGAGATTATGGTGGTAACCTTTAAGAAATAACTAATGATGTCTAAAAATTAGATAAAATATATTTAATTGAGTTAAAAAAATGTTTTATTATATATGATAGAAGGATAAGAGATTTAGTTCTAGTGAATTTTTTAGTAATTTATTTAAATAGTAATTTTTGTTTGTTTTATTGGTGTATTCTTGATAATTAAAAATCAGGAGGGGGTATTCAAGTTGCTTGACCAGCGAGGGAAGCAAGATGACATGAGGACCTAATTCAAGTGATTATGATTAATCATTCAAGTTATATGATAATATGTAATTTTAATTTTAAAATTTTTCTTCATATGTATTTATTTATTGAGTTTCAAATATAATTTTTTTTTGTTGTATGTAATTTAAACAATTTCACAATAATGAGGTTGCTAGAATTGGAATGATCACAATTCTTTTGGATTTATTGTGTTTCACAACATCTTGACTTAATATATTTATTATATTTGCAATAATCTCAATATCAAGAATATATTGAAGAAACTCAATGCATTTAATTGGTTACATATATAACTAGTGAGTCCAATTGGTGGGGACGTAAAAGGTGCACTTTCTTGGGGGCAAGATTTCAGAGTTTGATGCTCATGGGCTACCCCTCTGAGCATGGGAATGGAGATAGATCTGCTCTCACCACGGCATCTCAGTGACTGTTTGAAGTGTCAATCCGGTTTGAGGAAACTGTGTTCAAAAAAAATTTTTGACCACATGCATATGTTTTTTTGAGCATGGGCAAGATTTCCAGTCAAGACTGCTTAACATGCATCTGTTTTTTTTTTCTGTTGCTTTTGCAGTATCTATTCAGTGATGGTCAAATGGATCTTGAAAAGCTAAAAGATCTCGTCAGCTTTGTTGGGAAGAAGAGGGTTGTTTTGGACCTTAGTTGTAAAAATGTGGTACATTGACAATTATAGCATGTTACATCCATTGTTCCAGTTGTTGAGTATGTCTGGGACTGAGTTTTACAAACTATGACTTGATTCATTAATCATGAACCTTTTATTATTATTATTAATATATTAATATAATTGGAAATGGTGGCTATAGTCATACATTCGTTGTCTGTGTTAGAGGGTGTTGCTTTCCTTCCATGAGTTCATACCACTTCTTAGATTTTCCAAATTTGAATTTAAGTTTCAGATTGTTCTCCTTATTCTGTATTCATGTTGTGCAGGAAGGTAGGTATGCTATTGTGACTGATAGATGGAAAAAAGTGACTGATGTGCTTCTTGACGGGAATATATTAGAATTTCTATCTGACTATGCAGATGAATTTTTGGTACATGGTGTTGATTTTGAAGGGAAAAAGTATGCTAGGCCTTTTCAATTAATCTTTTTGGTTTCTTTTATCTGTTAAACATTAAAAGAGAGGAAAAAACATGGATAAGCATTTTTTTTTTTTGACTTGAGATGGTGCTACTCATGTGTAAGTTTATTGTTAGGCTGGGAATTGACGAAGAGCTGGTGGCAATGCTTGGCAGATACTCACCGGTCAGTTTATATTTTTCATCCACATTACTGCTTATACATGTTGCCTAGCTTCTACTACTATCCACAGATTGTCGTTGAACGATGAAGCTTTGCACACCAGTAAGTTCTGTGCTGATGGTGTTATCTCATCATTATAATGTTCCAACAGTTTATATTTGTCAGTTAATGATTCCTGTCATGCCATGTATATATCACCACAATGAATATTTTTTCATTTGTATTGTAGATCTTTTATATGCTATCACCTTCCAACACTTTTTGTGGCCATTGGCCATTATTTCATTAACACAGACAGGGTTTCTCGTCACTTCTCTGCATTTTTTATCAAAAGGACCACATGTGTCTCATCATTTGTAATGCATTTTTAGCCTTTTACTGTGTTGCAAGCTGACCCACTATTTAGACATATCAGTGTATTTTTGTGTTCATTTGTTTGGGCATGCGGATGGGGTTCTTTGTTGTTTATGGTATCTTTGAAGTGCTATTGTCAGCAGAGATTGGATATGCCTTGTTATTTTTTTCTTTTTTGTTTGTCTTGGTGTCAATGTCTTATTCAGCAAGTTGGGTTGCTTATTTTATTTACTGGGAAAGTCATCACCCTATTTTTATATGACTATTAGATGCCTAGTTGACAAAAAAATTATTCATGGTTGGCAGACCTACAATTTGGGTGGCTGACCTGACACAGTTTTCTCTATCCTGGTTGCTTGTCCTCACTCTTAATTATAGGACCCATGCTGGCCCCAGCTATGTAAGACATGGCCTGGACTTTCTGGGGCTGGCAGGTCGTGTCTCGGATGGTCTGACACACATCCTGGTTCTAGTTGTGCCAGGTCTGCCCAATGTTGCACCAATAGTGGATAGAGATACAACACATTGCTGCAGATCGCTGCAACTCAAGTGCAACTTGGTGCAACTAGGAGCACAAATGTGTTGCAGCTATCTCTGCAACACTATGCTGAGTTATTTGGCCCATATCAGCCCTGTCCAACCACAATGTCAAATGGGGCTAATTTTTTTTTTCTAGCCAAGGAAGAACTAGTTTGTATTTATGCATTGTTGTTAAATGATTTCCTTACATGCACATGGAGATGTTGTGCCTTTGGGTGAGACTTACTTTATTATATCATATATTTTAATTAATAAGATGACTCAATTATTACAAATCACTTTTTCATCTATTATTAAACATATTTATTTAAAAAACAATTTAGTGATAGGCTCATACCGGGTGCACCTTGCTCCTTTTAAATTTATGAGTATTGGGATAGGCCTAATAATTGTGTGATTTGGCTCAATTCATTCTCAAAATCATCACTATGTGATATATCTGCAAGAAAAAGTATATTAGAGCTTTAAAGATTTAATCTGATATATTATTGACACTAATAATAAAATAGTCAATGTGAATTGTGATTGATATAGATCTTTGAGGATTTTTTAGGTCTGAGACTTTTGTTAATTAGAAATATTATATTGTTATTATTGTTAATTATTTTAAATTCACATAAATACATTTATTTAAAGAGAACAATTTTTTGTTATATTTATGTATTTAAAAAGTGATAAAACACAATTTAACAGTATATGAAAATATTAAGAATTCATAATTCTTTGAAATATATATATGCAAATAGTGGAATACTTAATTTTTGAGTGAAATAATTAACATTATATCAATATTTCACTTTAAAGTAAATTTGTTAAGTGTATTGTGATTTATAATTTTTATTTATTATTTATTATATTTTATAACATTATAGAGAAGAATGCCCAACTAGTGGACTGCCCCAATATAACTAACCTCATATAAGGGCTTCCTTTATACATATTCAGTTTTTCTTATATTTGTATTTCATTTTGAATTGTAATTCAGCATGGTATCATAACTAAAATTTAAAGAGGTATATACCTTGGAGTTTGTAGGGGAGCTCATGCACTGCAACACACTCCACGTGGTGTTACAGTGTAACATGGAGGAGGTTCACAACTATTGTGCACTGTTTTGGGTTAACGATGTGGCAGTCATAATGTTTGGCTATGCTTGTGGTATTAGAATGTCTCGAGTATATTGTGTGAAGAATTATTTTTGAGTGCGTGCAGATTAGGGATTCAAGGTAGAGTTGGATGGATTTTTCTAATTAGGGTTTTGAGTTAGTGACTTATTTTGGCTTGGTGGGACAGATTTTTTTCTCAAATTAGTGTTTCGGATTGGGGGCCTACTTTCAGTTTGGGCTGGAGAGTTTTATTTTGATTGTTATTGAATTATTTTGGATTTTGTATGGAGAGATAAAAATTTTATTTATTATTTATTGAATGGTTGGAAATCAGAATTATTCATATAAAGCAACAATGAGTCAAAATATAGTTTTCTGGCCAAAGGATGCTATAATACTTGATTAATAAATTTCTCATCGATGACATGAAGGAGAAGTGATTACAAGAAAATTTTTATTTTTGTTTTGTTTTGTGATAGTCTATTGAGATAGAGTTAATTTTAATATTTTCTTCATATACAATATAAGATTTTGTGAGAGTTTGTAGTATCACTATATTTGTCGTAGTTGATATAACTTTATGATGCAATTATTTAGTTTCTTGGACTGAGGCTAGAGGATATCTACGAGCTCGAACAAGTTAATATTCATTTTACTTAATTTACTTGGATGATCATATAGTTTTTGAAGTATTTTTAGCAAAAGTTGATGCTACAAAGAGAGTAAATGACTACTTAGGAATTAGAGTCTACTAGGAGAAAAAGGAGATATACATAATTCTTTATAGATTTGTATCTGATCGTGACATTTTGTTATAGGTGTCAAATAGGCTAGGTTGGCCCGATCCATTTTTCAGGCCCAACTGGGTTTGTGTGCTGTGCCTAGCATGGAACGGATCATTTGAGGGTATGACCGGTATGGCCCGCATCTCGAAATCACCCCGGGTACGTGCTGATTTTGGTGGGTTCGGTCAGGTTCGGGTCCGGTTATACTATTCTGAGTTAAGATTAAATTAAGGTTTCGTCATCGTACCGTTGTTGCTTGTCAGGTGTTGCCGTTCGTTCTCCATTGGGCATCGCTGTGTTAGTCATAGTGTGTTGGTCAGGGCATCGTTGCTCGTGCCGTGCGCATTTGCCACACACCAAGGTTGTGCTTGGCACGTTATGTGGGCCGAATACCCTTGGCATGACACAACATGATTTGTACCGAGGGTCTATCTGGCATGGGCTCGGGCATGCTATAGTACTATGTCGGCTGGGCCAGGCCCACCTGAATCGTGTTGAGCTTTGGGTTGGTCCCGGGCTGCCCAGTCCGTTGACACCTCTACATTTTAATCATATTTTAGAAGAAATATAATAGTTATACTCAATATCTAATTTTATAGGTTATGTCATACATATATCTTTTATTTATTTTAATTTTTTATTGTTTTTCTTAATGATATTATGATTATTATATCTCTTTCTGAGACATTATCTTACTTATAATGATATTATGTTAAATTGAAAGAGATAAATTTTCTCAGTTTTAATGAGACCTATGGACTAGTATTATACTTTGTGAAATTTATCATTGATTGTATGCGAGTATCTTTAAATGAAAATATATTTAGATACAAAGATAAATTAGCTTCAAATGAGATTTTTAAAAGGTAATTCACTAAAATATTTAGTGTGAATTATTAAAGTGCTTTCTTTTCAATAATCAAGATGATATTTATATGAATTCTTATTTTATTGATATTATAATATAGATGAATGATATACTTGTTATATGCAAATAATATATATTTTTATAATAATTTGGGTTTTACATATGCAAAGAATATATAAAGAAAATTAAAATGAGCGATTTTAAGGAGGAGATAAATATGAAATAACTATTTGGGTTTTACATATCATAATAATATGTAGTAAATTATGTATTTGGGTTTATGAAATTTTTATAGATAGTCATTTCATTCAGTTTATACATGTGTTATGATTTTTTTTTTATTTTTTTTAGATAAGTTTTGATAATAATATGATTTTATTTATTGTGTATGCGAATAAAATTTTGATAACATGAGATAATAAGTTAGAAATCATCTAACTCAAAATGTACATTCAATTATAATTTTTAATGGACATTGGGAGATTTAAGTATTTTTTTTGACATACAGATTACTTTTTTTAATATAGTGATTATTTTGTCACATATGAGGTATCCAATTGATATTCTTATAAAAGTTAGTGTTTTGAGTTGTCATCCAATAAATACTTATATAAACTTAGGTATAGATATTTTGTTTGGACTATTTACATAGAATTATGAAATATTAATTATTTGATTATTATTAAATTAAAATTAATATATGTAGTCAATATAAATAGATATTTTTTACATTCTACTTGATATATCTTTCAATAATCATAATTACTTAAAATTAGTCCAATGTTAAGGTTCTAGTATGGTACCAACTTGTATTGAGATGAATTTATGATATATTTTTATATTTATTTTTTGGAAAAATTTTATTTAATAAAAAATTAAGAGAGAATTATTTTGAGATCTAATATAATTATATAGTTTTAAGTGTTAACGATGATCACTTGCAATGTACATTGAATTTGACATCTATTAAAGGAGGTTGAATATTCATTATTCGTTTTAATTATTTTTTACAATGACATTTTGACAATAAAACATATAATATTGAATTGATTGTTTCATGAATGAAGAAAATATATAAAGATTAATTATTTTTTTCTTAAGGAGAAGATATAGAATATGATAATTACTATAAGCATCTTTACGAATATCTTGAAAATATCTCATTTATACATATTTTTTAATTTGATGTTTTTAACCTTCACGCGTTAGCTTGAAGAGAGATGCTATGTTTTACACATTTTATTTTTTATTTATTTTATTTTTATACTTTATGGTTGAGAATGACTAACTCGTGGGCTGCCCATTTTGCCTAGTCCTTGTCCATTATGTAAGATCTTTTTTTGTACACGTCATTTTGAGTTTTTGACATTTTTATATTTTATTTTGGTTTGCAATTAGTAATGAGGAACCTAGATATGTTTGTTGATGGTTTTAGGATAAAGAATTTCAATCATAATTTTTTTTTTATTTTCATATGAATATTATTTTAAATCTTATATCTAGGAGAATTAATTTGTAGTCAATCTTCTTATGCATTTGATTGTAATTTGTAAGTATTATTTTGTATCTCTTTCTTAAACATGAGAAAATGATGTTTAAAATTATTAGGTGTGTATTTGTTAGATTTTCAGGTACATAATCATATATGTTTTATTTACCTATGATAAATTAGTCATTATTAGTATTAATGTTATATTTTTTGATATAAGTTTTTTTTGAATGTATTTAGTTATTTAGATTGTTGAGTTTTTCATAGTTCTCATAAGTGCAATAGGCAAACACCAATCTCATTCTTTAGTAACTTTTTTATTTTTGGATCTTATATTATTAAGATGGTTTAATTTCAAATTCTTTAATTTTTTTTAGTAACACAATTTTGTTTTATGTTATAGTCTCTCTCATTTATTTTTTCTAAAATCATTATTATTGTTTACCAAATTTATCAAGCCAAACAATCACAAAATACGAGAGGTTAGACATCATTATATATTATACACAAGGAGAGTTTCATTGAATACCATGAAGAAAAATCTTTATTTAATTACTTACTAATAAAAAATTACCATATATATAAATATATAATTATATATAAATATAATAGTGTAATTATGAATGAGAATAAAGAATAAAAAAAATCTAGAAATACTATTAAGTTGATTATATAAATTCAACATGTCTATTTAAGGTGTAAAGTAAAAAATTGGAGGCCTAATTTTTTTTTATAAATGCAATATGTTTATAGCAAAAATGAGTATACCAAAAAATCAACAATTATTATTATATTCTTTCTAGATGTGTAGATGTGTCAAATGAACCTGATGACATGATATTTTGGCACAACCTAAACCCCCCCCCCCCCCCCATGATGTCTAACAAGCGATGATTCATCGTGCAAACTTCCGAGCCTGACTACAAGTTCGAGCTTCTGGAACATGGGACTTATTGTGCATCATGCCGTTGTCCCGACTCAGCTGAAGCACAAAATGGTGGCCCGATTGGGTCACCTAAAAGTGGGCCGGCCCTGCCCGATCCGACCCATTGACACCTCTAATTCTTATTATTATTATCTAGAAGAAATAAATGAATTATATTTAATAATCAATTTTATAAATTATTTGATTCACATTTTTTTTATTTTTTTATGATACTTGAATATTCATATCTTATTCTAAGATATTACTTTCCTCATAATATCATTATGTCATGTTGAAAGAGATATATGCTCTCAACGTAATTGATGTTTGGACAATAATATCTCGAAAATCCTCTCAATCCATAATAACATTATGTTTAAGATTATATTTTGTTGATTGCAGGTGGGTGTTCAAATATTTATTGTGAATTACCAAGATATATATTTTTTAATGGTTAAGATGATTTATGTACTAATTTTTATTATATTTTTAGCATTGTATATGTGGAAACTACCATATAGATATGAGTAATATATTTTTTATGGTAGTTTTAAGGAGAAGGTGCATATGGATTATAGATTATTTATTAAGGTTTCGAGAATTACATTGAAACATAATATACAATTTATAAAATGTATTGTATTGTATGAAGTAATTACTAATAGATTGGTTTATGATATTTTTATAGGTAATTTTTTTCTTTGGATTATACATGTATTATAGATTTCATTTTTTTTAAAAGATTTGATACTAGGATGATTTTAAAAATTATGTATGTAAATAATATTTTAATTTTGTAATTTGTATGTAAATGATATGTCTTATAGAGTTTATGGATTACTTAAGTAGTCACCTTCTCTTAATCATAGTCTTAGACATTTAATCTTGAGAGATTGATATATCTTTTTTGTGATAGACGTGACATAATTTGGGAGAGATATTATATTGTTACAGATGAAGTATACAATTAATATATTCACTAAGATAGATTTGTTGAGTTGTGTTTTGGTACATATTTTAATTGATTCATATATATATTTTTGTTTAATATCATTCATGCTGTTTATTTAACTATTTTAAAGAAAATCATAAAAAAGTAATGATCAAATTATCATGGATTAGATATAATATATGTGGTCAGTAAAAATTAGTTTTTTTTTTTTTATTTTTTTACTAAGTTCATATTGATGTAGTTTTTCGTATATTAAGATATATAAAAAAAAGCTCTAAGACCCATGATTTATTTTAGTAATCACGAACATTCATAATTAACCAATTATAAATTCAAGTTGATTATTAATGATTATGTTTACTATATGCTTTTGTAATTTAGCTGATGTTAATCTTATTTTTTCTGAAAAAGTAAACTAATATTTATATTGAGATACATTATAGAAACATACTTCACTGTGATGGTTATCTATAAGATATCTTAGATCCGACACTTTTTGAAAAGATCAAATATTAACTTTATTCTTTTATAATTCTATATTATGAAAGTTATATATTATTGCATATAATCTCGAATCTATTATTTATGAGCGAATGAAATACATTAATGTTAAATATTTCTTTTTCAAGAAGAATAGTTAAGATAAAATAATTACTATAATTTATATTTAAAAAATGTGTTATTGTACCTTTCTTTTCATATGTTTGTTATTCTATATTTTTATGCATCAACTTGATAGGGTATTGCATTTACATTTTATTTTTAATTTATCATATATTTTGTATTTTTTATATTTATCTTATTATGGATGAGAGCTTCTGATATATAAGTTGACCCATTCTATTTTTTCCTTTTATAAGGATATCCTTTTGTACTTGTTTTAGTATTATGGATGAGAGCATCAGATTTATGAGTTTGATTTATATTGTGTGAATGTTTTTTCGTATTAAATTTCTCAATTCTATAATATTCAACTTATCCTATGCTAGATATTTAAGCTCGGAATATATAACAATTGAATCAATGATAACCAAACCTATATGGAAAAGCTTGTGAGAGTTGAGGAAAATGAGTATAGTTTATCTTGCTGAAACTTTAAAGAAGTATCTTTGAATGATCCACTGATATCAATGCCACAATAATATTGAGCTTAGATATCTAGCAATAAGAGAAGTGATAATACTGAACCAGGCCTGGCTGTGGGCCGTACCAAGGCCGTTTAATTCATTTGACACTTCTAGATTGGATAAATTATAAATAAGAGAAGTAATAATATTTCTATGAGAGTTTCTAGAAGATATTGAATGAGTGGATATGGTATTCCAATGTACAATATCTGTACTCCAAAAAGTCTTATGTAACTTGAGATGTAAAGTCAAACACAAATTGAGTGTGTCTTGATCTTTCACAAAAAAAAATCATAGAAACCTTTTTTTCCTTTAGAAGCATTTTTCTTGGATTTCTCACTATTATCATGTGAAGTTTAACATATTTCTTGAGTGTGATATTTATTCCTATACTGTGAGTATGATGGTAAGAATCTCTTTCTTGATTGACACTAACAATGAGTTGACTTGTTTAACACACATTACACTAATATGCTATGCAAAATTTTTTCTGACCATAATTTATAAAATATGCACATTGTCATTGCACACTGTCACGTACACACTATCTCTTTCTCTTTCTCTTTCTCTATCTTTCACACACACACACACACACAAAAGATGGAATCAAATATGGTCAATTTTTTTTTAATTCTGTTGTTATGATTGAATAGTAATGAATTTAGAAATGGAAAGAATTTATTTCTATAATGTGTGTCTAAATTTTAGAAATAGATTACGTAATAATGTATCTAGTGATGAATATTTTCATTCGCTAAATAATGCGACGACAAAGAGATCTTGAATTCCATCAATAATTTTGAGACATAAAAATCAGAAACATATAATCCGTTTCTAAATCAGCAATGGTTCATCAAAGAAATACAAGAATTCGTTTTTATTTAGAAATAGAAGTTTCTGTTTCTATTGTCTGCAACATGAATAATTTTTATTTGTGTAGTTTTCATATGTGGTATACTTTTTACAATTACATACAAAAATTATATGATCTATAATTAAATAAGCACATTTATATTTTATTTATCAAATAACATTCATTTAACATCCATCATACAATAAAATGTTAAATAACAAATATAAATGTTTATAAATTTAAAAATACAATTTATAAAATAATTAAAAAGATCAACACAAAAATCATAATGCTTGGATGAAAAACATACGTTACAAAAAATTAATAACACATCACAAATAATTAAAAGTCATAGTCATGTTGAGTATTGTCCTTTGAAATATGAATGAATTCTTTTCAGAATGATGAAAAATAAATGATGCCTTTGTTAATTTGCATATACTTTTTTTCATCTTCTAAATCTTATATTGTATTTCTTTTTATTTTCTCATTTGTCATATTTTTTCAATTATTTCTCATCTATTTTTAATTTTTGTCTTTTTTTTAATTCTTGTTTTTCTTTTGCATCTTCTCATTTTCTATTATAATATATCTTGAATATCCTGCATCTCTACGTTTAATCTCTCATCAAAAATGTTATTGTAATTGGAAGATAATAATAAAAAATTATAAACATAACTTGGATAAAATGTAGATGCATGGGTACCAAGATTTTATACTTGCCATTATTTTCAGCTTCACTCTGACAGCCTGAAGGTAAATATGTGAAATATCAATTTTTTGTGCATCAGTAGAAATATCTGTTAATTGAGAAGAAAATATAATCATATTATTCACAACTTTCTATAATTATTAAAATATAACATAATTCATCAATTAACATAATAAAAGAAATTATATACTGGCACAAGAAATTGTTCTCTCGTTACTACAAAATATTTTAAAAATAAAGTTATTAATTATATTTATTGAGTTCATAAATAATAAATTATTAGTTATAGTAAAAAATATACTCAAGTTTGTATTTTATTTATAGTTAATACCAAATAATAAATATTTTAATTTTTTTAATTATTTATAATTGTTAAATGAAATTATATATACAAAATAAGAAACTCACATTTATATTATTTGAATGCTTGTTCACAAATGATCCATCATTTTTTTGTGTTTTTACTTGAATATATTAAATAGTGTCGATGAACGTCTCAATTTAGCCTCATAAAAATTAATATTAATGACTGTTAGATATATCATTTATTATAATCGATATTATCTATTGGATTATAAAAATTTAAATAATAAAAAAAAATAAAAGATAATTATATCAGATTTACTGAATGTTGGTAGGTCACATTGAACCTCTAATATGTTTTGAAGGTTCTAATTATTCACATAATTTTTTTTGATCGACGATTGTGTGAGGTCACTAGGGACAAAATATTGAATTTCTTGCTATTCTAATATTTTCATTATTTTATCCAAAGAGGGACATTATTAGGTTTTATATTATTATTATATATTTTTTTATTTACTAAGCTTGTTAGTGTATCTCATACTTGTCACATATTTTTATGTAATCTTTACCAATACTATCAAAATATTATTTCGTTTATATTTTTTTAAGCAAAAATCAAATAAAAAAAATAATATATTGTAATGTATTTATTTTAAGAGTATATCATATTATATCAAATTGAAAAATAAGTAAATATATGAAAGATATAACTCAAATTATTTCTAATAAAAAATAATACATTTGTATTTTAGTCTTATATTCATCCATTGATAATTATGTCATAATATTTTTTATTCTTGTAATACATAATATTAACATTTTTTGAATTATAATAATATACATAGTTCTATTTGTAATAAATATGTAGTAATATGTTTATGATATTGCATAAATCTAACAAACAAGTAGTAAAATAATTATTAGATAATTTTGGATTAAAATCAGATAAGGTGGGTTGTCTCTAATTAAATATATGATATTATCTATATTGAATTAAATTATATTAATAAAGAAATAAAAAAATGTGCAATGTCATAATTATAAAGTTCTAAATTAATAATGAGTACTAAATAATTAGATAAATCTATTACATATTTTAGAAATACTAAATAAATCATCATTTTTAATATATTACAATTTATCAATAAAATATCATACAGAATAAATTAACTATCGATAAAGAATATTAATAAATGAATGGGAACATTTTTTAATTCATATGAAATATGTTCTATATATTGTCATATACCACATGTGACATGTAATATGATTTCATTATATATTAAATAATAATCAGTATTATTTATTTTATTATAATTTTAGTGAAATATAGATTAAACAACTATATAAAATTTTAAATTAGCTTCCAATCTTTTTTTGTTTCATTTTTATTTTTTTTACAAATTAACTTTATGTATTTGTTTTTTAAAATTAGAACTTATTTATTATTAAGGCTGCACCATTAATATGAATTATTATTTTTGAAATTTTAAAATTTCATGTAATTTTAGCAAGGAAATAAAATACAAAATAATTATGGTGATCTTAACTATAAGATAATAATAAAATACACAAAAAATAAATAATTCAATAAGATTATAAAAAATATTCTACAAATTAAAGTATGAGGAAATTATGTAAAGTAATGTACAAAATGTATATTTTATCAATTTTATTTTTAATCATTTAACAAAACATTTAAGATAAAATCCAATTTCAATGTTAAAAATGAAAAGAAATTATACGTAACATAAAAATGCATAAGTATAGTTATTCTTGAATATAATATTATGGGATAAAATTAAAATCATAATTTTATACATCAATTATGGATTAAATGCTTGTTGATCAATATATGGTGGATAATCAATCCACAAATGATTTGGATGAAATCAAAATCAAAACAAAAATTCCCTAAGAATGTTTAAAGTTTTAAAGTGTTCTTTAAAAATTATCAAATTTTAACGATGGAATACCTTTTTGTCTCTGTATCATATTAAATGAATTAGCGAGGGATATGAATGTAGTTTCTTATTTACCGATGAAATTTATATGCCTCAAAAAAAGTAGAATTAGATACATATTTTGTTTCTAATTATAAATGGGTGCAAAAATTTTCGTCGGTAAATGTCTTGCAAACGTAATCTAATCTTACTTTGCATTGCAATCCGTGATGAATAATAAAACATGAATATTTTTGTCGCTATTTAACAATGGCCTAAAACATGGCCCAGTATGAGGGCCCATGGGCATGCAATTTCGGCATGACTCGAATTGTGCCCCGACCTCGCCTGACGCCTAACACTTCGATGCTCGACCTCGAGCCTGATGGATTCGATTTTTTGTTGGTCCTGTAACCCGACCCATCGATCTTTTTTTCCAATCTGAGCCCGAGCCTGATGGTTCTAGAAGCCGAAGCTTTTGGAACTTATGATCGTTTGGGTCGATATGACGGTCAAACCAACCCAATAGTCCCAAAAAAATTCAAATCATAATCGTTGGATTTTGCCCCCAACGACTAGGAGATAGAATTTAACGATCCTAAAAATTCTGTCCCATTTAAAAAAAAATCCAAAAAAAATAGTTAAAAAAAATCTTTTCAAAATCCTATAACTCCTCTCTAAGAAGCACAGACACGGACATGGACACGGACACAGGGATACGACATGGCAAGATACGGGGACACGGCAAATTCTAAAAAACTAGGATACGGATAGGATACGACATGATAAAAAAAATAAACTTAAAAATAAAAATTATTTTTTTTATAAATATTATGTATTTTATTAAAATAAAATAAAATAAATAAAATTAAATTTAAATATTTTAGATTATAAAATAAATATATATATTTTTATTTTATAAAATAAAAATATTTTATTTTATTTTATTTTATAAGATAATATTTATAATTATTTTATTTTATAAAATAAAATTATAAAATTATCTTATATTATATAAAAAATATATTTTTTTATTTTATAAAATAAAAATATTTTATTTTATTTTATTAAAATATTTTATTTTATTCTAGCCCCCAGCCTGCCCCCAACCCTCAACTGGCCCCCACCCTCTGCCTCCCCCCCGTCAATTCGCCTCCTGCCTCAATTCGCGCCCGCCTCCCCTCCCTTCAATTCATGCCTGCCACCTACCTCCCCCCCTCCCCCTCAATTCGTCCCCCCGCCGCCTATGTCGAGTGGCCAACGTTGCTCATGCGGTGACGTTGGCCACTGGACGTCCGATACGCCGTGTGGCGTATTGGATTCGGAATTTGTCAACGATACGCCACGTGACGTATAGGACACGTATCCGACGCGTTTCCGTGCCGTGTCCACGTGTCTGACACGTGGACACGGCAGTCCAGTGGCGTATCCGTGCAACACAGACTCCTCTCCTCCCATTATTCAATAATTTATGTTTTAAACATTACTCTCTCTCATATTTTTTTTCTCTCAACTCTCATTTTTTTCTCTCGCTATTGGCGTTCAGGAATCAGGTATGGATTATGGTGCACGTTTGGACAACGAAAAGGCAAAGTTATTTTATGCATTATGGTTTACGAGTATTTTTTTTTTGTTTAGATTATGTATTATTTTTAAATCTTCTTAATAATAATTTAATTATTAATTTAAAAACATTATATAATACAATATAATAAAAAAAATAAAAAATAAAAAATAAAAATAATAGATAGTAATTTTAATTATGAAAACGAAATTAATTATAATATAAATAATGAAAATCTTACAAAAAAGTTTGAGGCCGCCGAAACTTTGATTTCTCCGGTTGTCTTGACCCAAATATTTAAAAAATAAAAAATTAGAACATAAATAATTTGGACTCACTTTAATATAATACAACAAAAAATATTATGGGTGTTGAAGAAGAATCAGCACAGTATACATCTTATAAAAAAATTTTAAGTTGTAAGAGTTCGTGTGAAATTTTGTATTTTAAGAGGTATATTAAACTATGCACTAAAAAATATGGTGCATTAGATCCTACTTAACCCAACTCAGTGATAAGTATTTTGAGATTGGATCCAGTTTAGCCTCAATGTTAATCCCCTTCATATATAACAATGAGTTAGGGAAGGATATTATGATAAAATTGATCATCACGACGAGTCTTATGATTAGATTTTGAGGATCAAAGAGTAGTCAGTTTTATGCAGACTTATTTTTAGACTAAAATATTATAACTTAGAAAAAAAATAATAATTAATGAATTTAGGAATTATAGTAGAGTAGTATTCATAACATTTGATATCTGGATTAATCATGATAATGCATCTTATACATACCTCATCGTCTACTATGTAGATTTTAAATAGACACTAAATAAAAAAATATTAAAATTCTCAGAGATTCTCTATCCTAATGATGGTCCAATCATTTATGAGTGCATGATAAAAATCTTTAGAGAATATAAAACTTAAAATAAAATATTTAGTATCACATTTAATAATACATCTAGCAATAAAGTAGTGATTAACATGTTGGTTAGGACTATTAGAGAAGAATCATTAGAAGAGATTTTTTATGTTATATACTGTGTTACGTCATTAACTTCATAGTATAAACGGAGATAAATATTATTCCATCATTTTAAAAAATATACTTAATTCACTAAAATTTCTTCGCACGTCTCGTAGACAACATGAGTTTGGTAGTTTTTGTTGGATTACTTGTCTAAATAAGAAATTTTAATCAGATATGAAATATTATTAGAATTATACATATCTTATGTTAGAGTTATGTGTTGGATACGAATATGTAGAATCTGACTATGTCAATAGTAAAAGTGACGAATTTATTATTGATCACATTAACTGGGCTATAAGAATTTTATTTATGAATTTAAGGATTTTGTATGACATGACGAATATATATATGTTAGTTTATATTCCTACGACTTGTATTACACTCATGTGCATATGCAACATTGGTAACATGTTTAGAAAATTTAAAGATGATTCGACACTTAGCGATATGGTCGTAGAGATGAAACTAAATAATTAAAATATTAGTTCATCATTTTATCTCTTTATTGTTTGGCTGGTTGGATGGATCCTAAGGTTAAGGTGGAATAAGTATAGAATATTTTAATATACATATCCTCGTGCATGAACCAGGAAAACTAACATGAAGAGTTCATTCATTCAGGTAGTAGTAGTAAGCCTCCGAGTATGAAGATGAATATCATATTCGAAGATGATGATTTTTTCATTCAGGTAGTGAGAATGAAATTACGGGGTGAACTGTCAAATATGAATGAACTGTCTCGGTACTTAGATATTGATTACTTCTCAATCATATCACATTTTAATAATAAGAAATTTAATATTATATAATGGTGAAAATCATATTAGTCTACCTATCCCGTATTATTTAAGATGAAACGTGATTTAATGATTCTTTCAGTATCGATTATAGTATCGGAGTCTATTTTTATTATTATAGTGAATATGATTTCAAATAGGAGATCTAGATTATGACCAGATATTATTGAGGTGTTAGCATGCATGAAAGATTAAGAGGATTTTAGCTTCGACATTCAGGATCGTGTTGGGACTGCAGTAAAAGCAGAGAAGTTGATTGCTGATGATAACTTCTCGGTTATTGATGACGATTAGTAATCGATGACGATTGAGATACTGATACTGATAATATTATTGATTATATGCGGTAATGCTGACTATTTTTCATTTTCATTTATCTTTTTTGGATTTACATTATCTTTATTTATGTTTTTTTTGTGATTTGCATTGGGTCATATCGATGTCTTAGAATTTTAGTTTTATTAATTCAGATATTGTTAGTTTTAAATTTTAGTTGTTTATTATACTATATTTTAGGTTTTATTTAATTTAATATATTTAAAAATAAAAAAATTAATTATTTATTTTAATTAAATAATTAATTATACATTTTTTAAATTTAACTTTTTTAATATTTTTGAATTATGGATTAAAAATTTTATAAACAGCCCGAACTAAGCCCGAGCCCAACCCAACCTGCTAAACCCGAACTAAGCCCGGGCCAACTGTGATGAAGCCGTGCCATGCCAAGCACGGCATTGACACACAGCATGGTGGCCCCGATTGGGCCACTAAAAACGCCCCAGCACCGCCCGGCCTGTTTTACACCTCTACCCTACCACTGTTTGCTCCACTGCATAACACTATGCACCACTGGTTACACAATACCATGTCACCAATGCACACATTTTTTGTACAGTACACAGTCCACAATGAAAATACAAGTTGCACAGTACCCCCCATCAGTCTACAACAAAAAATGATGTTGCACAGCACCACTTATTTCACACAACACCATGTCACATTATTACACACATTGTTGCACAGTACACAAACCACAACTTTGCACTTTAGGACACTATTTTGATGCTACTAATAGTGGGTTGGCATGTTGTTACAGTAATATCAATGCTACTGTAACTCTTAAGCACTTGTATAATAATTCTAAAGCCAAACCTAGGGTTACAGTGGGTTACACTAGTCTGATATGTGAAAAGAAGGCATTTCAAAAAAAAAAAAAAATACATGAAATAATAATAATATTAATATTATTATTATTATTATTTTGGGAAGATTGTGGTACATGTTTAATGTTTTGACAATAATCTCCGTCTAAATTTATGATATATTAGTATAAGCAATTTATGGATTGGCCGAATAAATGATCTTCGTACTGATTCATTGGAATATGGATTTTTAGATTCCAGTGACGTATGCTGGTGGAGTGACAGTAATGGATGACTTAGAGAAGATAAAGATGGTTGGAAATGGACGCGTGGACGTGAGTGTTGGTAGTGCTCTTTGTGTTTTTGGGGGTAACTTGCCATACAAAGATGTTGTTGCTTGGCACAATGCACAGCATTCTGTGAAGTAGACCTACCATCAGTTTGGCTACCTCATTCATTGTTCAGTTAATGAAATAATGATGACTACTTTCATCAGGCATACGCCATTTGGTGCTTTCCTCCCTGCTGGTTAAGCTTTTTCTCCTTTATTTTAACTGCGTTTCATTTGATATTTTTAATAGGTTTTTTTTTTCGTATGCTGTCTCTTATATTGTTCATGTAAAACTTCTAAAACCCCAATATTTATGTTTAATACTTTAGGTATTTGATGAGGGCTAGTGGAGTTAATTTTGCCTTTTGAATTTAGAGTTGGAGCTTTGTTACTTGGTAGAATTAGACAGTAGCTTAATACTTGTTTTGTCATGTTTAAATAAAGTAAAAATGAACATTAAAAAAAAAAAAAAAAGCTAAGACAGCTATACCAAAAATTTTTTTTTTTCTAATAAAAAAAATATGTATTGTAACATACTTTAATTAGTGCATTAATTTAAGGAATAATTATGATGGGTGTACTAAAATAAAAATAAATATGTTTTGATAGATAAAAAAATATAGACCTGAAATAATTCTTACTCAACTTATGTCAAGATAAAAAAAATAAAAAAATAAAAAAAGAAAAAGTCAAAAAATGAAAAAAATTGAAAAAATGAAAAATATGAAAAGATGAAAAAATGAAATAATTGAAAAAGATGAATGGATGGCAGGATGACAAGATGAAAATATTAAAAAATGAAAAAATAAAAATATCATTTTTAAAATAGTACACGTGTTAGATATGTTGTTTTTGAAAATAATATATTGAATATAGGAAAAACTATATAATGCATTAGAGTTGTTACACACACACACACAAAACAATGTATAATTCTATATATACATAATGTTATATAGTTTGTGTATATAAAATTGAGTATCATTAAATTGTTATTTGTCATCATAAGAATGGAGGTAATAATTATACTCAATAGGTGTATTGATTATCTTGCTATTAATAATATTAGCATGAAAAATTAGATCAAAAATATACTTGACTTGAATAAGATAATAATTATCTATAGATGAAGAAACTTTTAGACCAAGAATTAGTAGTTTGTCAAATAACAGCTGAAGTACTAAGAAATGGTATGAATAGAAATGAGATTAATCTGAAGATATGTCTTATTTTAAATGAACTTACAAATATTTTTTGATAATAATAGTAAAGGATTATAATGTAGAATATTATTTCTGGCTGATTCAAACGCATCACAAAGTCCAATTAGAAACCACATAAATTGTTATCACACTGCTGGTATTAACATGTTTTTTTAATGATAATTAATGATATTAAAATCACATAGAATATTCTAGAAATAAATATAATTTTTGGTTTTGGCTTCACATCAAGTTTATGATTCAACACTCTCCGTTAAACTTTCTCTTATAACTCCTAGAAAATCCCTTGTTATGAAATCTTTTCTAGTTAATAAATATCTATGATATGATCTTTTGACTTGACATATCTAACGTGCATATTATTTCTTTCAATTATCTCCTTTATATAATTATAATGAATATCAATGTTTTTGCTTTGATCATGGAATATTTGATTTTTTGCTAAACTTATTTTTGATTTTTTGTCCATCAAAATCTTAGTCGGTTTCTCTTATGGCAAATAAAATTATTTTTATATTTTTTCAAGTCAATTTGCTTGACAAATACATGATGTAGCTGTTATATACTATGCTTCATAAGTGAAAAGTGTGACAATTGGTTGATTTTTTGGTATCCAAATGAAAGGAGTATCTTTCATGTAGAATACAATGCCAGTGCCACTTATGTAATTATTAATATTTCTACTCTAATTATTATAGTTTTATCCAAGAAATTTGTAATTATGAGAGACATACTAGTATAAACAAAATATTATAGTGCCTTTAAGATAGTAGATAATTTTTTTTGTCGTTTTCCAATGAGTTTTTGATTTCTCTATGTATCGATTAACAACTCTAACTACATAAAAATTATTGGGCCTTTTACAAGTTAAGTAGCATAGGCTTCTTATTAGATTTTTCTAGTGAATGAGATTCATCTTGTTTTTTTTCTTATCTTTGGATAACCTGATTTCATATTTCATTAACTTCTCATCTAGATTAGAATCATTCATGTTGAACTTTTTCAATATCATATTAGTATAATTTTTTTGAGTGATTATGATGCTTTTGTCTTCTTGCTTATATTTCAATATCGAGATAGTAAAACATGAGTTCAATATTGGTCATTTTGAACTTCTTTATCTCGTTATTAAACATGAATATTTTTGGATTACTATATTTGAAGATCAAGTCATCTGCATATGCATATAATTAAAATATCATCATTTTGAGTTTTGATTAGAGGTTATGTTTGTATGGACGCTTGATGAAATTTTTTTCTTTGATGTATTTATCAATTCAATTATTCCAAGCTCTTAGAGCTTGTTTCAATTCATATAGTATATTTTTTAACTTTAAATTTGTCTTTTTTTTTACTTCATAGCCTTGTCATTGGTGGATATCAACTTCTTAATGGAGTTCATTTAGGAATATAAATTTCTCATTCATTTGATATATTTTCTAATTATTTTGAATTATTATGAAAATAATTAGTATACCTATTTCTAATTGAGCATCATGAGAAAATATTCATCATAGTCGATGCCAACTCCTTGGCTATAACCTTTTGTGAGCAATTTTGTCATATATTTTTTGACTTTTTCTTTTAGCATTTTTCATTGTTTTGTATACTCATTTCATACTGATGCTAGCTCCCATGTATTTTCTTTGTGATTGCCTTTATTTTTTCCTTCATAATATTTTTTTATTTATTGTTTTTCATTGATTCCTGGAAGTTGATAGGCTCATTGTTTGCAAAGAGGTAAAAGAGTAATTTTCTTGATTTTTAGTTATCTCATAAAGTTTGTGTAAGCTACTTAATCATAAAATTTTTTCACTTTAGCTTTCATCTTTATGAATACTCATAGATAGTGAAGTTGGTGTGGTAGTAAACTCCTCTTGAACGCCTCATACTTGGTTGCTCTATATAACTTTTTTCTAAATATGAAAGAAAGTTGTAGTTTTCATTATGTTATGTCCAATCTCATTCTTCTTCTTTATTGAATATGAAATTTTGACTAATAATTATCTTTCTAGTAGTTGGATTGTAGAGCTTGTAACCTTTTGAGTATGTATCGTAACTAATTAAGATGTACTTTTAGTTTTTATCTTCTCAATTGTTTCTTCGCTCATCTAGCATGTGCACACGAGTAATGCTCCTAAAAACTCTCAGATGAAAAAATCTTGGCTTCCATTCACTTTATGCTTGTGACATTTTTTTCATATGTTTTTTGTCGGAAATCGATTGGATAGATAAATTGTACCTGCAATTATTTATACTCAATTTTTTTAGAAGTCTCTTGCTTTTGAGTATGCTTCTTGGCATGCCAAAGATTATTTTATTTTTTCTTTTTGGTACTCTATTTTGCTAGGGGGACCTTGGCATCATCGTAGGTCATCGAATTCAATGATCTTTACTATACTTGTGAAATTTATATGAGGTGAATTCTCCTCCTTGATCTAATCTCATAACTTATATTATGAGATTATTTTTCTTTTCAACAAGAGCTTTGTAAGTATGACTTCTTCTTGTATTGTATCATATGTTTTTGTTGAAAAATCATTTATAAAAAGTAATAAATAGTTATTCTTGCTGAGTGAGTTTGTTTTATTGGACGGCATACATTTATATATGCCTTTTAATCTCTTTTGAGCTCTATAGGTTGATCATTTTGCAAAGTTCTTTTTATATTGTATCTAAAGCAGACACCCTTCGCACACTTGATCAAGGTGAATTATGAATGGTAATTATCTTTTTTTTTTTTTCTTGGAAATTAATTATTATCCTCTAAATTTGAGATATCCAAATCAAAGATGCAAAATCCAAGCCGTGTCTTTGTAACATTCCTTGATATGTTTTACTGGATCATTTTGAATGCTGAGCATTAACAAATTATCTTTTGATATTGGTACATTGAAAATGAATTTACTCTTACTATCTCTTATAGAAAGGTTACGTTCTTTTAAATGAATATTATAATATTTTTATTAAAGTTTCTTTAGGCTAAAGTTATTATTCTTTATGTTTGATATATAATAAATATTACAAAAAATTAATCATTTCTCTTCTTCAATCAAATAAGATTGATATCTTTATTTTTTGTGACTACTTAGGATTCATCTCTAAAAATTATGTTATTGCTTATTGACTCATCTAGTTTTATGAATATATATATTTCTACACATATGATTGCTTCTATTGTTATCAAGGTAATATATATTATCTTCACATTTTACACTCCTTGTAAGCCAACAAGAAAACTTCTTTTTGACTCTCTTTTTCAATGTAGTTGCATTTTTTTAAACTATATTTTTGAGAGGTGGCCTACATTCGAAAGTGTAATGATCAAACTTTTCATTAGTGTAACATTTAATAATTGGTTTGTCATACATCGATCTTGAATTGCTTCTCTCACTACCTCTAGTTGATTTTTATTTTTTTGGAAATCATAGTTATTATCATTGGATTTCCAATTGCATTAATGTCCACATTCATGATCTCATTCTTGATTATAATCTCATACTCGTTGGTATTTATTATTATGAATATTACATTCTTTGATTGAATCAATTTGAGTCATGAGTAATTATTTTATGATTTTTTTCTTTTTTTTTTCTTTATAAACTTGTAAGGAACTTAATATTGCTTAATTGTCATAATTTTCAAGTCTGATTTCTTTGATTATAACGATAATATAATTAATATTTGAATTTATCGATTGAAAAATCTTCTCCATATTTTTTATATCATCTAGTTTCTCACTATTGAAGAATCTTTTCTTTAGCTGGTTTAATTTAGAGGTATTAAATGAGTCGTGGCATGTCATTATTGTCTGTTTTACAAGGGTCGCAACCGTTGGTCGGCTTACAAGCCGACCAATTACAATTGACCACGTGATCAATTGTTTTAAAAAAATTGGATTGCATCGTAATGGGGCGATCAATTACAAAAAAATAACCATTCATGTGACTTCCCGAGTGACTATTTGATGGGGATCCATTTGGGTAGTCATCCAAGCTGGTTTATCATGCTATCGGGCCAGACACACTGTTGTGCCTAGCCCGACACGAGGAAAAACTTCTGTCAACCCAGCATGGCACGTACTGTGCTATGGGGCAGCCCAGCCCCATCTGAAGCATAGTTCTGGACTGTGTCGTTCTGAACCAGGCATTGCTGAACTGGGCTGGGCTATGAATCGTGCCCGGGTCATCCGATCTATTTGATATCTTTAATTTTATTTTACTTCTGAGATCTCTAAAATATATTTTCATCTAATTTTTAATAGATTTGATATAGATCATTTTTATAATAATTTTAAATCTCTCAAACTATTTTTTTGAGGTTGAAATAGATTAATTTCATTCTCTAATATTAGATAGTTTTTTTATATTATCTTTCACATATCTTTTTATTCAAGGAGGAACTTCATCTTAATGTTCTAATTATCATAGTTTATTTTGCCGAGTACTGAGACATGGTTTGGAATCATACCACTATTCTCTATTTCCATAGAAAATATTTTCAAGCTTAGATTCAATGATCTATGACACAAAAAAAATGCTCAATATTCTTAATTGTCTAAGTTAATGAAATCTAAAGAATATTTTTTTATGTGAAAGTTCAATTGATATTATAATCATAGAGCATACTTAAATTTTGAGAAACCAAAAAAATTTTAAAGGATAGTATTTTGTTGGAAATAAAAGAGGTTAAAGTCTAGTAAAAGAAAAAATAAATTGAAAAATAAAGATTATAATTTTACTCACTTAAGGAAATTATTATTCTTCCTTTTTATTTTTTAATGTTTAAACAAATAGGAGTGAAGAATATTTATACTAATACTAAATAAATCTCAATCAAACAAATTGTAATCATACATCTATGATAATTAATATGATAATTAATGTTATTAAAACTAGATATAATATTTTAGAAATTAACTTGAATTTTGATTTGTGTTTTACATGTTTATGATCCAACACAAGTTTCCTGCAATTGAACTATGAACTGTCAATCTTTGCCTCTTGTGGCACTCAAATATATTATCTTCCAGGTCTCTCTCAAAAACATTCTCATTTTCATCTGATGAATGACAATCTAGCCGATTCATGCTCTGAATGAAATATGGAGAAGAAACTTGTCATGAAATATGTCTCACTCTTGGATAGAGGTGTCAATCCCTGCCCGGCCCGGCATGAGGCATTGCATGGTTTGGCCGTTGCCCGGGTAAGGCACGACCCGTGCCATGTTGAGGCAAACCGGGCCTCGTGTCGTGCCTGACCCGGCACGGTTCGGTGGCCCGTGGCATGACCCGTAGGCACGGGTCGGGGTCACACTCAGTTCCGCACCCCCACCCGTAGACCTGGGCTCCTGGCTTTTCGAACCCTCACGAATCATGGCTCATGGCTCACCCTCTTGTGACTCGGGAGTCGGGCCTAGCTTCCCCGCACACAAAGACCCGGGGTCGGGTCCAATCAGACCCGACCCGCGGTCCCACCCGACCCGATCTCCCCCCCCCCAACGGGCAAAAAAAAATTTTTAAAATGTAGCCGTTGGATCTCGCCTCCAATGGCTAGGGGGCAGAATCCGACAGCTTTCATGATGATTGCCCCCTAAAACATTAAAAAAAATTAAAAAAAAACAAAATTTTTTTTTTAAAAAAAAATTATTTTTTTTATCTTTAAAATCCTCATCACCTCTCTATAATATTTATATTTTTTTATAAATACATATCCTCTCAAATCTTACATTTTTACTATCTTAAAACTCTTGCTCCTCTCTCTCGGGACTTAGGATTTCGTCATTTGGCTTGGTTTTTTGAGAATCTCAACTTGAGTTTTGAATTTTGACCTAGACTCTGGTGCATCATGCACGTGATCGACCTCACTGCTTTACCAGATAATTTATTTTAAGTTTTTTTTAAACTCTCTCTCACAGTCTCTCTCTCTAGTCCTAAAATAGTTAAATCTAAAATTTATCATCTAGTCTCTACATAAGTGTTATGTTTAATAAAAATCCTAAAAAATAATAAATACTAATGAAACATATTTAAATTTACAAAATAAAAATATTATACCGAGGCATGAGGCTGCTGAAACTTTGTTTTCTCCATTCATCTCAACCCAAATTTCTAAAAAATAAAAAACAAGGACTTCTATAGTTTCGACTCATTTTAATATAATAAAACAAAAAAATATTAGGGATGAGGAAGAAGAAATAACACAGTGCAAATATTGAATTAGAATTTTAACTTGTAATAGTTCGTTTGGTATTGGGCACCTTAAGAGGCATGTTGAATTATGCACAAAAAAACCTGGTCCATTAGATCCTAGGCAAACCCAACTCGGTACTGTATCTTTTGAGACTAAATCTAGTCTAGTCTCAAAGTTTACTCCCTTCATATATTCCAGTGAGTTGGGTAGGGACGACATGACTAGACTAATCACGTTGATGGGTCTTCCGATTAGATTTTCGGAAGATTCAAGGGTAGTGCGTCTCATGTAGACATATTTTCAGCCTGCTTATCGTAGGATTCCTAGGTCCACTTCTAGGAATGATATACTAAAATTGTATAAATTAGAAAAATAAAAAATAATTAATGAATTTATGGCATATAGTGGAGTGGTGTCCGTGACGTCCGATATCTGGACAAGTTACGATGAATCATCTTATGCATGTCTTGCCAGTCACTATGTAGATTCTAACTGTACTATGAATAAAAAAAATTTAGGATTCTCTGATATTCTTCATCCTCATGATGACCCGGTCATTTTTGAGTGTATGATGAAAATTTTTAGGGAATATAAAATTCAAAATAAAATTTTTAGTGTCACATTCGATAACGCATCTAATAATGGAGTAGTGATTAACATGTTTGTTAGGAATATTAGAGATGCATCATTAGGAGAGATTTTTCATGTCAGATGCATGTGTAACGTGATTAACCTGATTATTCAAGTGGGTTTGGAGGTGTGTTCCCTCGCGTTAGATAATATACGTAATGCACTAATATATATTCGTATTCTTCGTACACAACAAGAGTTTGGTAGTCTCTGTTTGTCTACGAATCTTAAGAAGAAAAAATTTCAATCGGATGTGAGACATCTTTGAAATTAAACTTACCTGATATTGGAGTCATGTGTTAGATATGAACATGTGATATCCAACTACGTCAATAGTAAGAGTGACGAACTTATTATTGACGATACTGATTGGGTTTCAGGAATTTCATTTATAAAATTACTGAAGATTTTTTATGACACGACGAACATGTGTTCGTCGGTTTATACGCCCACGACTTACATTGCACTTAGGTGCATATGCAACATTAGTAGCATGTTTAGGATATATCGAGCTGACCCGACACTTAGCAATATGATTGCAGAGATAGAAACCAAGTACTTAAAGTATTAGTCCATCGTTTTATCTCTTTATTACATCGCTGCATACATGAACCCTAAAGTTAAGGTGGAAGGGATAGAAAACATTATCACTTATATTTTCTCATGCATGAACCTGGAAGACCCATCTGAAGGGTTCATTCACAAGAAGTTGACTGATCTGTTCACATACTACGATACTAGGTATAGTGGTGGTAGTAGTGAGACTGTGATTATGGACATGAATACCTTGTTCGAAGATTATGATTTTTTCATTCAGTTAGTGAGAGGGAAACGTCGTGGTGGACCATCATATAGGAGCAAGCTTTCTCGGTACTTAGATACTGATTACTGTTCAATCCTTTCACATTCTGATACTAAATCTTGATATATTACAGTGGTAGAAATTATATGAGTTCATCTTTCCCGTGTTATCTTGGATGACACGGGATCTACTGACTCCTCTTCTGTTGACCGTATCATTGGAGTTTACTTTTTCTGTTGTAGTAAACGTGATTTCAGATAAGTGATCAAGATTACGTCTAGATATTGTTGAGGTATTGGCCTGTTTGAAGGATTGAGAGGATTCGAGGTTTAGCATTTATGATCGTGCTGGAGCTGGGACATGGACTGCATTCGGATCCACTGCGAAAGCGTAGGAGTTGATTGCTGATGATATTCCATATGATAGTGATATTGATGTTGTGGCTGATGATGCTTATGATATGCTGATTGACGATTGATGATGATACACTGCTTTTTGATTTTAATGTTTTATTTTTTATTGATTGTATTCTTTATTTTTACGTTACGTTAAAACTTGAATTTGTTTGGTTCTGATATTCGGTATCTATTGGCTGATTGGTCATTTCTCATTTGGTTTGTTTTTATTTTTTTGAGTTTTTAATTTTTTTTAATCAAATTTTTTGTTTTATTTATTTTTTTGTTTAATTTTTTTTTTTAAAAATTTTACACTCTATAATTTAATTCTAATAAATTATAAGCTAATTTTATTTTAAATTATAAAAAAAAAGTAAACTTTGTAATTTATTAAATTTTTAACAATTTCCATTTCATAAATTTAATATATTATATATTATTTATAATTCAATATATAATATAATATATATTTTATTTAAACTAAAATATTAAACATTAAATTTTTTTAAAAAAAAATTTTTAAACCAGGTCCATACGGCCAGGTTTGGCCCGACTGGGTCTGGCTTAGATAAACCGTGCCGGGCCAGGCACTAAATCGTTTGACACCTTTACTCCTGGAAGCTGAGGAAACCTATCATTCTCACAGCAATGTTCATCTTCCTCTCAACATGGGTGTGGTAAAATAGTAGTTTTATTGATACTTGAGTAAATAATATATGTGCTTGACGTCATTATTTTATGATGAATATGCCTTGAACAACTTTACAACTTGTCATATATAAACATGTAGCATATTGAAAGCTAATAAAAAAAAGGATGTCCAGTGTCCATAATAGAACCATGGTTTATGTATTTTCAAAATATCGTTGGGAAAACTCTTCAAAAGAGCATATTCATGAGTACTAATGGTGAACGTCTCATCTATCAGGTTTGAAAGTGACATTTTTGCCATTTCAAGCAATATGCATGACACATTTTAAAAACATAGTTATTATGGCCTACGACATATTCATTATATCAAACTGTTATATGGAAAAAAATCTATGTATTTGTGGTGAATTTCATGGAAAAATGTACCCAGCTCGCATTTATAATATTTGTCCTCTGTACATGTATGCGCAAATGATTGTCATGGTAATTACCAGCATCCCATCTCTTCTTTCACCAACGAATCGAAATTAAAGTGGTAAGCAAAATAATGACATTCCTAATGAAAAAGCCCCCTGGTTTTAATTTCATTAAGGGAACTTTAATACGCATCATTAAAATAAATAACCATGGATCTTGAGAATAAAATGATAGAGATGATCTTGACTTTCATTAGAAAATAGAAAAATTTACGAATTATCGATGGTCATATGCTCATTTGTTTGCAAGCACGTGATATCTACAAGGAGGGCAGACATAACTCAGAGAGCCATTTTGCAATGCAACAAACAGGGAAAACATGCCTCCAAAGGCTTCTGGAGAAATTCTGTGTTGCTGGAAACTCGTCCAAATAGATGGTGCCCATTGCATAGTTGAAGCTAGATTTTCAACACCCCACAAGCATACAATTGGCTGATCTAGAAGCTTGAAGTGTCTCGTTGCTCCACGAAACGTTACCAAATTATTGCAGTCTGCATATCTGGCAAATTCTAAAATTGAAATATTTGACATATCACAATTGATATAAACATGGTTGAGATAGGAACTACGGTGAACCATTGTTAGATTATTTGGTGTTATAAACATGGAATATACAAGGATTTATAATACACAAGCATGCAAAAATGCTTTATGTACCTACCTGGTCATTGTTATACAGTCATTGTCATATGGTATAGTAATAAATGCTATACATAATTAAATGGTCCAATGATGTACATATGTGCTTAATTTAATCTTAATTGGGCCTCTGAAATGGGCCAATATATTTTGAGTATCCATTTGGGATTTACTTTCCTTCGGATCCATCTTTATTTAACCAAATCTAATAACCTTATCAACATTATCTCCTATTTGGTGAAATGAGAGAGAATTCCAACATGCCATGGTTGTAAATGTGTTTGTCATTGATAAGAGTTTGGTGAATATGTCCACAACTAAATCTTTAGACATGTAGTAAGCTAATTTAATTTTATTTTTATGTACTGACATTCTTAATAAAATAGTAATTAAGTCAAATATATTTAGTTTGACTATACAACACATCATTAGTTATAGTAATACTTGATTGATTGTCACTTATAATATTTGAAGGTTTACTTGTCACTTCATTCAGATCAGTTAGTAGTTGTAGGTTTACTTCAACTATTGACAAGGTAATTGTTGATTATTTCTTAGATATCAAAGAGATTATCCCTAGTCACTATCATAATATCCAAATATTTTAATATCTATGATTATGAAATATCTCAAATCAAGATGAAGACCCCCTTTGATATACCCCAATACTCCTTTTGTAACACCGAAATGTAAGTGATTTAGCAAGTGCATAAATCTTATTAGTATGTTTACTACATAGATAATGCTAGGTCGAGAAGTTGGAACATATAATAGGCTTCCTATGAGCCTTCTATATTTATTAACTAATTTACCTTAAGTACATAGTCGTTGGTTAGTTATTAAGGGTTTGAAAATTAGTTTGTAGTATTTCAACCTCCTACTTTCTCAAAATAAAAAGTATATATTTAGATTGATTTAAGAATACTCGAGTAGTGACTTTAAGTATCTTCAATTCTAAGAAATGATGGAGAAATCCCATGTCAATTATTTTATATTTCATCATCATGTTTTGTTAAATAGTTCTATAATTTCAGTCTTATTAAGAGTAAAAATAATATCATCAACATAAATAGATATAATCATTATTCTAGAATTGTTAGTTTTTTATAATAAATAATGTGGGACTACTTATACTGAAATATTAGTTCAATAAATATGAGTTGATTTGTTTATATCAAACTTGAGTTACTTGATTTTAACAATAATGTGGGCCCACTCATACTATTCAAAAAGACATGCTTTATATTTAGCTGGAATTGAGGTCAATCTCTCTATCCAACTAAAGTAACTATAAGCTTCATAGTTTACATACGAGCTATTGGAGTAAATGTCTCAAAGTAATCAAACTTAATTTTTTGGGGGTAATCTTTGATTATCAATCTTGCTTTATGTATGGGTTTATCACTATTGGTTAAGTCTTGATTTTAAAAAGTCATTTAAATTCTATATTATGTTTATTTTTTGGTAGGTTCAATAGTGTCCATATGTTCTTTTGTTCTATAGTGTTTATTTCTTTTTTCATGGCTAGCACCCAAACTTGGTGTTTTCTAGCCTCTTCAAAGTTTTGGCTCTACAGAAGAGTAATTACATATTTGATTTATACCACCTAGAGTTCTATATTTAATAGGCGTGTTTACTATAGTTCAAGAAGTATCTAAACTATTTTCAAAAATTAAATTAGATTCATAAGGAATAGAGACATGATGACTGGAAGGTTTAGTGTTTACCACTAGCATTACTTTTTGAGACTAATTTTTTGCTATGTATGATTATTATTACTTTGCATTTTGATTGTTATCTATCTGATCTACTTCCTCATCAAATAGTATATTCCTACTTACTAAGAAAGTATTTGTTTTTAGTGAATACAATCTATACTCGGAGTGTAGGTTGTATCCAACCATGATACATCTTAGACTTTTATTATTTATTTTTTTTTCATTTTTATTTTGGGATTTGAGAATAACAAATACTTCAAAAAACTTTCAAATGATGTACATTTAGTTTTCTCTCACTCCAAGCTTGCATTGGAGTGATATTATATAGTGTAGACGTGGGACATCTATTCAGCAGGTAAACAATTATGTTTATCACTTTTACCCAAAAATATTTACACATATTCTTCTTATTCACTAATGACATTACCATTTCCACCGCAATTATGTTTTTCCTTTCTATAACACATTTTTTAATGATGAACATGATTTGGTGAGGTGTCAAATTTCTTTTATGTCACAAACTATCTTTCTATTAAGTTTAAACATTTTTCTAACACATTACATATTTCAGATTTGTATTTTATAAAACACATTCACATCATCCTAGTATAATCATCAACAAATAATATAAATTAATTATTGTTTGTTAAGGATTAGACAAATATTTATCAACAAATATATGAGTGGATTAATTCAAGTTGTGTAGATGATCTTCAGACAACCTCTTTTAGTAAGAGTTGGCTGGATTGTTTTTCTAAGATACTTCTCACAAATATAAGCGGGCAAACAAAGGCTAGAGGATTAGTCACTTATGAATTTGTTTTTTTGCCTAAGAAGCTTTAAGCTTTTATAGTATAAGTATCACATTCTTCTATGCCACAAATTAGTTACTTAAATGGTATGCATGTTATACAATACATATATTATGATCAAGAGTTAATGGGAAGCTTCTGCCTCTAAATATCTTTACTATCCAAAAAGTGTCTTTTAACTCTTTGTCATATATAATATATTGATTTTTTTCAAATATAATTTTATACTTATTTTACATGAATCATCCTACAATCAGGAGGTTTGGTCCAACTCAGGAATCAACAATATAATTTAACCGACATTCTCTCGTGGAAGTGAAACATCTAACATTACCTTTTTTTTTCACTAATGATTCTAAGTTCACAAATATCTTATTGTTTTCAGACACGTGGTTTGAGTAACCACCGTTTAGATACCATATATTGGGAGTCATGATATTTTTAGTATTTGACATGTAGAATATATGTTTTTTTGAGAATTTTTTCTCCGCACAAATAGTTTGTTGCATATATTTTTGTTTATTGTCCTTAGAAGAGTATTCAAATGTTTTATAATTTATGCACTAGTTCTTGGACTTGTACCAATAGTCTTTTTATGTAAGATTATTTTTCTTACATGCATGTACGCATGCGCACGTGTGTGCGCGCGCACACACACAAACACACACACACATGCACATGCACAAGCGCACCGCATGCGTGCACGTGCGCACATGCATGCACTCACACACACACACATATTTCATATTAATATATATATATATATATATATATAAGTTAATGGAATACAAATATTAATTAAAATTATACAATTTAGTTTTAAAATTAAATGAAAGTTTTGTAAATTTGTAACGAATTATGGAAATTTATGTTATAAACATAAATTTCATGGAAATTTAATTAAAATTTCTATCAAGAGAGAATATTGTGTGAATTTCTTGGAAATTTCTCAAAATTAAATACATGCCATGGGAAGGTCCATTCGTGAGGCACGAATGGCCGAGATAGCCATTTTTTACATTGTCCTGTCGTTAAGAAATGATAATTATTGTGAATCAAAATTTATGCCCAACTTGCATATATCACATGCCCTAGACAAATAAGTGTAAGATGACTCATCACTAAATTGATGTTGGTAATTACTCTGAAAATCATTCATGCCTATATGTATAGAAGTGAAAGTGATAACTACTGTAAGTTGGGTTTGTCCATGAAAGTCACCACGAATACACACATTATATTCCATTTAACAATTTGCTAAAGAATATACTATGAGGGTTATAGTTATGATAACTAGGTTAAGCATTTTGTTTAAATGGTAAAAAAGCTGCCTTTTAAAATATTTCAAGATAGGCGGCATTAGCACCCACAAACATGTTCATGAATGGTGTTGAAAATAGCATATTCATGAATGGTGTTGAAAATAGTATGTTCATGAATGGTGCTGAAAATAGCATGTTCATGAATGGTGTTGAAAATAGCATGTTCATGAATGGTGTTGAAAATAGCATGTTCATGAATGGTGTTGAAAATAGCATGTTCATGAATGGTGTTGAAAATAGCATGTTCATGAAAATAGCACCACCATTTCCGCCTCTCAACCCAACAGCATCATTAGATTTCATGAACATACTTAATGGAGAATAGTGAACCTTCCATTATTCTTAGAATTGAAATTAATTTAGCATAATAGATGAATTGTTGAGACGAGTACATTTTAACTTTAACACCTCAATTGAAATATATAAACAAAAACACAAAATACAATTTATTTGTGAAATACGAACTAAATCTCACATAAAATATAAATTCCTCATTAAATACATTTAACAATGCATTTATTGTTAATGCATGCATCTTCAATGTGTATGTGGTCATCAATATCATCAAGGACTCATTGTTCTTCAATGATTTTTGATAGAGTAACAAAGTTTGATGATCCCTAGTATTAATGTTTTGGCTTCTTTATGGATTAATATGATATTCACTGATAATGTTTTGGCACCGAAGGGCACACATGTTATTCTTGTTACAAGAATCACAAAAAGTACAGATGAAGCAAATAAATAAATAAATATAAATAAATAAATAAATACACACACACACACACACACACACACACACACACACACACACACACTAAAATAAGTGAAAAATACTGAAGTTGATGTTCTGGAATTGGACTTGTCTTGCTTAACATCTATAACAGAATTCAAAATGAACTTCATTGCTATCGATCATCCTTACATCATATTGAATAATGCTGGTCATGTTTTGTTCCATTTAGTTCTCTGAAGATGGCATGGTCATTTGCACTTCATCCATGTGCATTTGAAAGGAATAGAAATCATATACACCTATATATAAACTTATATATAAACCTTGTTATATAATTGAGATCCTAGTTTCTCAATAATATGCAATGTGATGACTAAGCAAGTTGTGTTTATTTTTAATATCGCTCTCCACATCATGGTATGAGACTAAATTGGAAATATTTTTAAAAAGCTTTATTAGAACACCAACATTCTTTAAATCTCACAAGATAAATTATAACATAATATGATAATAAACCAAAAAGAATGTCAAACCAAACCATTTAATGCCCAAGGTTATTTATCAAACAATACTCAGAATGTCAAACCAAGGTTAATTTTTATATTAATGCATATGTATAGTAAAGTCAAACCAAAAAGAAAAGATAATTTTTTTAATTCTCGGAATGAAAAATACTCAACAAAATATATATATAAAAAAAGAGGCAATAGAACAAATTTCAAATCAAAACCAAATTCTCATTGTAATAATCCATGACACTGAGAGAACTGTCAAAATTTGATGAAGGAAATGGAAACAACCAGAGACTCTAATTGACTTTATCGGGAAATTGAAAGGATTTGATTGACATTATGTTGATATTATTTTCAAGTGGTAGAATAATAAGAAATTTAATGGAAATTTGGTTTGACAAATTTGGCACTAATATTGAATTGTGTTGAGGAAGAATATGGGTGGGATTGTCATCTTCCATGATGGTGATATCATTAATGCTTCTTCTTATCCAACTCTTCTTCCCAGTAGAAGAATGATGCTTACAAAATTTCTGAGCATGATAAAATCTGAATCGTTGATTTTATTTTAATGAATATGGAAATTTGTTTCCATTTTCCTTTATCAAATATGGCCAATCCATTTAGAAAAGATTTGCAGAGAAAAAAAAAGAAAAATATAAGTAATATTAAACTCATTAATATTAATTTTAAATCTTACTAACTTGTATTTATTTTTTTTTAAAAGTCCAATCCAAACTATGTTGTATTCATTTCTAAAAAAATAAAATAAAATATCCTTCAGTAGTCCATTCTGCCCGGGGATCACAATGGAGATCACACAAAGTTGTATTATGTCCACTTGGTTTTGGGGAAACTGAAATATTATATACTTTGGTTTGTTTGTTTTAATTTTTAAATGTGTGTGGGTGCTCTTATTTAAAATATATCTATTTCAATATTAAAAAATAGTCAATTTTTTTGGGTTTATAAAAATGGGTACGTAGAGAAACAATAACAAGAAAAACTTATGCTAAAATAAAAAATGGGGAGTCTCAGATCCCAGGAATCTTGCAAAAAAGGTAATGTGGTCTACAAAAATGAGAGAGATCCCATTTGGTTTTTTTTTTCACAAATAAGGATTTTATCCCATGCTTATGTGTGTGTGAACTTCGTGAAACATGTGATAATTGCCATGTTTCCATGAAAACATGGAGTGTGCATGAGTGAATAGTGAAGGCATATGTATTTCCTTGGTTTCCTTGTGTGAAGAAGTGATCGCTGCATGGTGTGAATAGTGAATAGTGCATGTGCACTTCCTTGCATGAACAAGGTGCATCTTTCTTTTTTTTGTGTGTGTTATGTGTGTGAAAAAGAAGAAAAATGATAATATTTTGATTACAGTACTTTGTTATCATTCTGAAGCTCATATTAAATATTATAAAACTAATTATAAGTTTTAAAAATATTTAAGAAATGTAGTTTACTCTCACTTTTTTGTTTTTATTTACGAGGTTGTTGGGTTCATGAAAAGTTGGTGCCTAGTTCCTATAGAGTTCATGTGATATTCTGAAGAAATTATGATCATGTTATGCTCATGTCATGTTCATACTATGCTTGTGTAGTGCTCATGCTGTAACAAGAGTGCTTGAATTTATTCTAAAATATCATGTATAGAATTGAAAACATTATTCTACAAGTGTTTTTCAAATATTTTTTTATCTCATTTGATCTGTAATAATTTGGACATTAGAATTTTGTGTCCCCCAAGTCTCATCTTCATTGTGTATGCCCATATGCATCTCAAAAATCACTTACCTAAATATTTCAAAACAAAATTTTATGTGTGGTTAGATTTCATTACATTTATGTTGTCAAGGTAAAGCAATAAACTAAAATATATAGTATCAAAATTAATACAAGAGTTCTCAAAATAATGAGTCTTGAGTAAAATATGCTATTGATTCTTTATGTAGTACAATTGGAAAGTCCAAGTAGCTACTTCAATTTCCATCAACTGATATGACAGAAGAATTATCATGCGATACTATTGAAGTATCCATTTTGTATATACTTTTTGATTGAGATCACTAAGTCTTCCAACTTTTCTCTCCTCTTGGTGTATTCACATATTATGTCCAATGAGATACTTAGATTAATTTACTTTCTAGTGTAATACCCAAAAATTGATTTCACTATTGTTTCCAAATCTAACAATGTTAGTAAAATAATATGTACAGACTTATGAGTAGGGTTAAAATTCACTTAAATTAAATAATGAATAAGAATTTATTCTTGAAGAATATTAAATTGATACTCTTAATGACCATAATAGTTTCTAGTAAACAATATCTATATCCACCTTGAGCACTATTTAACTTAAGTAGTGTGCACTTGATGACATGCAAAATATTATCTAGTGATACTAGCTAAAAAGAGATTTAAGATGATAGAATAGAAAATATCTTATTGATTAGGAATTTAGTGGTTAATATTATTTCAATTCAAAAATTCTTGAAATACCTTTTTATTGTAGGATTCTCCTATTCATCTTAATTAGATAATTATTTTATATCTCACTTATCATTTAATATGGAGAGATGTGAAAGTACAAGTGTCATGAATAATTTTATACTTCTCAAAGAAAGAATAAAATTGATAAGAATATATTATAAAATATTGTACTTCTCAATATTTTAATATCACAACAAAGCTAAACATTTGTTTTTTTTTTTTCATAAAATTTTATAAGAAATTGAAAACTTAGAAATATTAATAACCATTTATATTAGTATAATTATCAACAAAATCAATAAAATATCTTTAGTAATTATATGTGGTTATCCTACAAGGTCTTCAAAATATGAGTAAATAAGATAGAATAAGTCCTCTTTATATCCTAGCGAAGTGTTGGATAAGAAACTCTATTATGTTTTCTGAACTATCATGTCTGTTTTCAGCATGTCTAATAATAAGTGTCTTAGCTCACGAGTCTATAATCTCATAATATAGAATATGCATGAGTCTAGTATATGCAATTTGTGCAGAAAAGATGGTGAATGTGTGTGGCAAAGGCTAGTAACACCCAAGTAAGGAAATGTAAAATATTCATTCCAAGGAATCATAAGAATGAAAGACAAATAGATGTAACAATAAAGAATCCAATGGGGGCGGATTCAATAGCCTATTATATTATCTTTAAATTTCAAAAAGTTTGTCATAGTTAAATGTTCAATATTCTACATTTGTCCTAAGTATGTCTCAATATTCTATACAATATACTTCAACTAGTTTTCCCCCTTTGTTAATATATCTGCTAGCTCTTAGTATTTATTTTATTTCGAGTCAAATTATTTTATTATTTTATCATATTTTGTTTTATTTCTTTTATTATTTTTTTATGGTATTAGAAGTACTAGGAGCATTTGATGGAGCACAATCTAAAAGATTAATCTCTAAAAGATTTTAAGTATATATCTCATGTGTAACAACATGATTTTCCTCGTCAAATAAGTCATTTCTATGCTAAGAAAAATATCTTAATTTTTCAAAGTTCTTCATTTGATATTATGCATGAAATTACAATCAAAATGTAATTCATCTTGCAATCAAAATCATCCAATCAAAATGTAAGAATCAAAATGATTCTTAATTCATCAAATCATCCAATCAAAATGTAATTCATGTAGGTAATCAACAAAATCATCTTGCAATAGTGGTTATTTGTAAGAACAAAAAATACATTATATAAAATATAGATTCAAATGAGAAAATTGATCTTCCTAAGGCAATTCTTGTAGCGAGGGGATTCACCAAGAGATTTACTGATTATACTTGTATTAATATGCATACTCTTTAATGATCAAAATAAACTCGATACGAATTATTATTTATTTTTCAAAATCTCACAGTTAAATGATACAATATGAAGATATGAAAAATCATATTTTTTCATGATAACCTTAATAAAGAGATATATATGAAGTAGTCACATGAGTTTCGAGCATCATAGTCAAATATAATTTATAGATTATAAAAGGCATTTCATGACATAAAATTTTCACTAAAGACATGATTTACAAAGTTTTCATAGGCGGTGATCTATATTTTTGCATGTATTTCTTTAATTTTCTGAATGAACCTAGATTGTAAGATGATTTTATTAATTATTTATGTGAATTACATATTGATTATATGATATGATGAGTTGAGAATTATCTTACTCAAGTACTAATTTCATGCATAATCTAAAATAAAGAACTTTGAGAAATAAAGATATTTTCTTAGCATAGAAATGACTTATTTGATGAGCAGAATCATCTTATTACAAATGAGATATACATTTGATACTTTTATGAAAATTAATCTTTTACATTGTGCTCTAGCAAGTACTATTAGTACTTCTAATACCATCAAAAGAAGTAATACAAGAAATAAAAGAAAAAACATGAGAAAATGACAAAACAATTTTGACTCAAGAAATAAAATAAATACTAAGAGCTAGCAGATAAATAATCAGAGGGGAAAAGTTAGTATAAACTTACATTTTTATATATAATATTGGGACATACTTATAACAAATATAAAATATTAAATGCTTAATTGTGACAAACTTTTTGAAATTCAAAGATAATATAATAACATACTAGATCCACCCCTAATGGATTCTTTATTATTACATCTACTGATCTTTCATTCTTATGCTTCCTCGGGATGAGTATTTTAGACTTCTTTAATTTGGTGCTATTAACCTAAGCGAAGACAATCATACATTCATCACCTTTTCTGCACATATTACATCTACTAGACTAATTCATATTCTATATTCTTCGACTATTGACTCACGAGCGAAGACACTTATCATTGGACAAATTGAAAACATGCATTATAGTTAGGAAAACATAATAGAGATTCTTATCCAACACTTCAGTAGGATACAAAGAGGGACTTATTATATATGACTTAGATTTTTGAAGATCTTGTGACCACGTATAATTACTTGAGATATTTTATAGATTTTGTTGATAATTATACTTAATATATATGGTTATCAGTATTTAAAAAATTATATCAATATTTTTAATTTTTTATAAAATTTTAAGAAAAAAAAATAAAAGCTCAAGATTGTAACATTAAAATATTGAGAAGTGGCAATGCTTTATAATAAATTCTTATCAGTTTTTTTATTTGTTTAAAAACTATAAAATTATTCATGGCATATGGTATACTATCACATATTCACATTATATGATAAATGAGATAAAAAATAATTATCTAACTAAGATGATTAGGACAATCCTTCTTGAAAAATATATATTAGAAATTCATGAAGAGAAATGATATTAACCACAAAATTCCTAATTAGTAAAATATTTTCTATTATATCATGTTCAATCTCATTCTAACTAGTATAATGATATATATTATTTCTTCTTAAGACTAGGTCAAAAAATTGATTATAAGTAGGCTCAACAATAAGTCTTAGTTTTTAATAAATAGTTGTAACTTCTTTCATATTATATGACACAACTTGTAATTTCTTTCACATTAGTAACTTCTCCTCAGTTTATAAATACCCTAGGAGTTATGGAATAAAGATACATAAAAAATTATTCAAAATTTTTTCTTCTTCGCTAGTCATTAGTTCACATTATCTAGCTATTTCCAATATTTTAGTATCATATTGTTGTATATGTAATTTGTTTTTTTAATAATCTGTTTGTATAACCAAATATTTTTTCTATTTTAATATTTTCATATAAGTGTAGGAAAGGAAATATTAAGAGGCCGATGATGCAGCAGTAGCACAATAACGGAGGTCCCGCTCCCATGATCCGATCCGCTCCGGTTAAATGAACCGAGAGAATTTTTAATATAAAATGTTTTGTAATTTTATTTTTGGGTGGCTATTTTTTGGACCCGTGGAATTGTTCATCATCTCTCTCTCTCTTCTATCTGCGCAATTTATCATGACTGTTCTGTGTGCTACATACTATAAGGTGATTTTCTGTTGGTTTAATCTGTAATGCATAAGCATTTTCTGGTGGATGTAGCTAGTCATACTGAGTGACTAGTGAACTACGTTATTTTCAGTGTTTATTTCTCGTTTTTTGATTCTGTCGTGGATGGTTGCTGGATTTAATATATATATTGATTGTTTTCTGTTGTTTTTATTATTTTTGTATCTTAATCTCACTACTATGGAAGCACAATTGCCCAACAATTGGTATCAGAGCGAGGTTTGGAAAATTTTTTGAGAAATTGTGTAATTAAGGTTTGTGATTTTTCTGCACAAGCGATATTTTGTTGAAATGGCTGGAACCCTAAACACCATGATTGAGAAATTCAATGACAGAAATGGGTTTAGTATGTGGCAGATTAAAATGCGAGCGCATTTGAAAAAATTTGATATTTGGAGTCCTCTGGTTCAAGGCTTCGATCCACAGACTGCTGCTGCTCTTGGAATAACCAAGGTTGAGGCTTTGAGACGTGAAGAGAAAGCACACTCCACCATTCTGTTGAGCTTGACAGATGAAGTCATTGCTGAGGTAGCAGATGAGAAATCTACTGCAGGAGTGTGGCTCAAGATTGAGTCTCTATACATGACTAAATCATTGACGAACAAGCTTCTATTAAAGAGAAGGCTATTCACACTGAAGATACAATAGGGAACCTCTTTGAAGAAGCATCTGGATGTCTTAAATAGCAACCTCATGGACCTTAAACGTGTGGATGCTAAGGTGGAAGATGAGGATGCTGCACTTCTACTTTTAGTTTCTATTCCTCCTTCCTATGAAAATTTTGTTGAATCTCTCATTATGAAAAAGGAGGAGATTACACTAGAGGATGTTCGGGCTGCCCTACACTCTAGAGAGATGAGGCAGAAGGTAGTGGTTGAAAGACGTGAACAACATCCTACTGGACTGGTGGTGACAAACAGGAGGCTACAACCTGTTCCATTCAAGAAGAAGGGAAATAAGCTTCAAAAGAGGACAAAGGAGGGTGACATTTGTCACTACTATAAACAAAAAGGGCATTGGAAAACTGAGTGCCCGAAGAAGAGAGCAAGGCTGGAACAGCAAGGTTAACCTAACCCCCCACCTGCTACTGCTGTGACTTTTGATGATTTGGATGATGGAGAAGACTTTATGTTGGTAACCTCCACAACAATCACAAGATTAGATTCGTGGATCCTGGATATTGGTGCTTCCTTCCATATAAGCACTCACTTGGAGTGGTTCAGCAAATATAACAAGAAGGAAGCTGGCCATGCTGTGGTGGGGAACAGCCAACCATGTAAGGTGGTTGGAATCGGCACAGTCAGACTGAGAACTTGAGATGGCCGAATAGTCTCACTTTCAAATGTGAGATATATTCCTGAGATGACAATGAATCTCATTTCTCTTGGTGTTCTGGATGATCAGGGATATTTATTCAGTGGTAGAGAGGGAACACTGAATGTTCACCGAGGAGATGACATTGTACTGAAGGGGTAGAAGACTGGAATGCTATACACACTGATAGGTTCCACAGTGACATGGGCTATTGCTGTCACATCCGGAGAGCCAGCATCTGAAAACAAAGCTGAACTTACCAGACTATGGCATATGCGGCTTGCACATATGTGAGAGAAAGGTATGAAAATTCTCTCTGATTTTAATCATCTTGTTGGTCATAGAGTCAGAAAGTTAAATTTCCGTGATCATTGTGTTTTTGGTAAGAAATATAGAACTAAGTTCTGTAAGGCCATACACTGTACAAACATTATTTTGGATTATATCCATGCTGACTGTTGGGGCCCTTCTAGAGTCACATCTCTTGGGGGTACTCGATTTTATTTGTGTTTAGTTGATGATTACTCCAAGATGTCCTGGGTATTCATGATGAAACATAAATCCGAGACTTTTATAAAGTTTAAGCAGTGGGTTAGCTTAGTAGAAAATCAAACACAAAAGAAGGTTAAACTGTTACGAACAAATAATGGTCTAGAATTTTGTTCGTCTGAATTTGAGGAATCTTGTAAGAACAAAGGTATAGCGAGACACAAAACTATTAGGGACACTCCTCAGCAGAATGACATTGCTGAAAGAATAAACCAAACTCTTCTGGAGAGATCTAGATGTATGCTCTCTCAATCATGCTTAGGCAAGGAGTTTTTAGCTAAAGCTGTTAATATAACATGTCATCTGATAAACAGATTGCCACATAGTGAAATTAATTTTAAAATTCCATTTGAGGTGTGGACTAGTAAACCTGCAGATTATTCTAATCTTAAAGTGTTCGGGTGTGTTGCTTACTATCATGTAAATGATGGTAAGCTTGAATCACGAGCAAGAAAAGGAGTATTTGTAGGATATGGTGATGGAGTCAAGGGATTCGGTAGCTGGTCACCATCTAAAAAGATAGTGATTCTCTCTAGGGGTGTCACCTTTGATGAAAGTGTCATCTTAAGACAAGTACCCTGTCCTATCCAGTTACCTGATGTTCCTCAAGCTGAATTTAAGGTGGAGCTAAAATCTGAATATATAGCTCCAAGAAGGATGCCTGTTGTCTCTAGACAAATAATAGCTAATCATGAAAATGATGTTAAATCTATTACTGAACCTGATCTTGAACCTGCACTTGAAGAGTCTATTCCCTACTATATTACAAGGGCTAAAGGAGGGTGAATATACGTCCTCCTCTAAGATTCAACTTTGATGAATTTGTAGGGTTTGCCCTACAAGTTGCCGAAGAGATTGATATTCCCGAACTATCCTCCTTCAGGAATGCTGTTAGATGTCCTGAATTTGAGTCATGGTTTGTTTCCATGAATGAAGAGATTGAATCTTTTTCATAAGAATGGTACTTGGTTTATTGTACCTAAACCAAAAGGGAGAAAGATAGTTTCTTGCAAATGGATTTTTAAGAAAAATGATGCCTCTATAGCTGGTGGTGTAAAATTTAAGGCACGTTTAGTTGCAAGAAAGTTCAGTCAAAAAGAGGGTGTCGATTATAATGAGATATTTTCTTATGCAGTTAGACATACCTCAATCAGGGTGCTTCTAGCATTAGTAGCACATCAGAACCTTGAACTTGAGCAACTAGATGTTAAAACTACATTTCTTCATGGATAACAGGATGAAGACATTTACATGAGCCAACCTGAGGGTTTTGAGGTATCAAATAAGGAAACCCATGTGTGCAAGCTTCTGAAGTCCCTTTATAAACTTAACCAGTCTCCCCGTCAGTGGTATAAGAGATTTGACTATTTCATGACTAGTCATGAATATAGTAGGCGTGACCATGACTACTGTGTTTATTTCAAAAGGCACAAGGATGAGTCATATATCTACTTGATATTGTATATAGATGATATGCTTATTGCTGCCAGAAATAAATCTGATATTTAGGAACTAAAAGATCTTCTTATTTCTGAATTTGATATGAAAGATCTTGGAGGAGCAAAACAAATTTTAGGTATGGAAATATTTAGAGATAGAATTAAAAGAAAATTGTTTCTTTCACAAAAACAATATATTTAGAAACTTCTATCTAGATTTGGAATGACTTCTTGTAAGCCTCTTTCCACACCATTTGCTTCTAGCCTTCATCTGACATTAGAATGTTGTCCTCAATCTGAATCTGACAATAAACAAATGTCTAAGGTTTCTTATTCTAGTGCTGTCAGGAGCTGCATGTATCTTATGGTGTGCACCCGACCTGATATTGCTCATGCAGTAAGTGCAGTGAGTAGGTTTGTGATAAACCATGGTCAAGAGCACTGGAAAGCTGTTAAGAGGGAACTTAGGTATCTCAAGGAGATTTCTGATGTTAGTCTGATATTTGGTAATGAATCTGAACTCTTTCTGGCAGGATATTCTGATTCTGACTATGTAGGAGATGTTGACAATAGATAATCTATGACTGGTTATGTCTTCACTGTATGTGGTTCTGTAGTTAGCTGGAAAGCCACACTGCAATCTTCTATTACTTTATCTTCTACTGAAGCAGAGTATATAGCTCTGACTGAAGCTGTGAAGGAAGGGATATGACTGAAAGGTTTTCTCAAGGACATTGGTCTTTATGAAGAGGTTGCAACAGTTTTCTGTGACAACCTCAGCGCTATCTATTTAGCAAAAGACTAAGTACACCATGAGAGGACAAATCACATTGATGTGCGATATCATTTCCTTCGATCCGAGAAGAGGGTACGGGTAAAGAAGATTGTAACTACTAATATTTTCAAGCTATTTCCAATATTTTAGTATCATAGTGCTGTATATATAATTTGTTTTTTTAATAATATGTTTGTATAACCAAATATTTTTTCTGTTTTAATATTTTCATGTAAGTACAAGAAATGAAATATTAAGAGGCCGGGGATGCAGCAGTAGCACAATAATAGAGGTCCCGCTATCCGGTCAGTGTGCCAAAATTTTTGGAGCAGTGCCTGACCCGTCCCATGATCCGATCCACCCCGGTTAAATGAACCGAGAGAATTTGTAATATAAAATATTTTGTAATTTTATTTTTGGGTGGCTGTTTTTTGGACTCGTGGAACTGTTCAACATCCTCTCTCTTCTCTCTGCGTGATTTATAACGACTGTTCTGTGTGCTGCATACTATAAGATGATTTTTTGTTGGTTTAATCTGTAACGCATAAGTATTTTCTGGTGGATGTAGCTAGTTCAACTGAGCGACTAGCGAACCACGTTATTTTTTGTGTTTATTTCTCATTTTTTGATTCTGTCATGGATGGTTGCTGGATTGAATATATATTACTTGTTTTCTGCTGTTTCTGTATCTTAATCTCACTACCATGGAAGCATAATTGCCCAACACATAGGTAGTTCTATAGACACTCGAGCCAGAAGCAATGCTGAGTTTTGCAAGGAAATTAGTGATTTCCTAGTTTACCATGAGTCTCATTTTGATCAAATCCATGGTACCCTCCAAACTATTTTGATATAACTCCAAACAATGCAAGTCTCACAAAACACCAATCCCATTAATAACCTATATGCCCCATTGAAATCTACCAAAATCAACCACTTCCTTACACCAACTACCACCTCAACCAAAACTATGCACATTTGAAACTTTCATTTCCAAAATTCAATGATTATGATCCTACAGGTTGGATGTTTAATGATGAAAAATACTTTGTTTTCAACAATATGGCTCTTGACCAACAAGTTCAACTTTCTTCATCCTCCTCCCTCTTTCCTTCTCGAATCCCCACCCTCAACCTTCCCTTGATTCTGAAAATTCTATCTAGGTATAATTGAATCATGGATCCTAGAGAAGGAAGTTTCTGTACTTAGAAACTTCCTCAATATATTTACTAGATGGGCATTACTAAAAGACCATCCGACTCATTTAACCCTAATAGCTCCCGTGATAATTTAAAAGAAGCCAAAGGCTCTCCGAAGAACTGTTGAGTTCCACGGAAGCCCGTAGCCAAAATGGCTCTCCCTTGAAGTAGCACCGATAGTGAAGACACATAATTTGCTCAGAAAACAATTTGGATACTACAACATACCTAATTGACGATGACATTTCTCAAAAAACATTTTTTGGTATGACACTTACTGATCCAAATGAGTTTCTGCCTAATTCCATTAAATACTTGGATTTAAATGAGATTGATGCTCGATTTTGTGAAAATAATGATCATCTACATGTTCCTCCTACTTTGAATTCTAAAAAACATAGTGGCCATCATGTTATGCCTTCTATCGATATTAAATATCATGATAGAAGCATTGATTCACCCATGACAAATGCTAGTCATGGGCTCTGAGGTACAAAATGACATTCAACTGATGATTTTGATGTGAATAAGCAATTTTCTAATGATTTTGGTTTGAATTCACATTTAAATGATAATTCATGTGGAGAAAACGGCTTGAGCATGTATGTAGCTGATGATTTGAGTGGAGATAATGGCGTGAACATGCATTTTGCTTTTGATTTTGTGGAAAAAATTGGGTTGAATATGAATGAATGCATTGAATTGGATTCCAATCACACAAATTAATTCCATGGGACTAAAATGCATGTTATTACTTATGAAAACCCCCTCAATATGAATTAACTAGAAAAAATTGATAAAGGTGTGGACCCTATACCACATCTCTCTGAAAATTTGAATGAGACCTCAAATGATATTGTTTTGGAGACAAAATCATCCATTCTGTACAAATATAGTAATGATGTCAAATGTGTGGAACCAAAACATCCAAAAACATTCGAGAAGAACAGTCTCATGGAGCAGCCTATTTGCTGGGAATAGGACATTAACTAATACTTCCAAATTAGCAAAGGTGTGGACCCTCTACCACACCTCTGAAAATTTGAATGAGACCTCAAATGCCATTGTTTTAGAGACAAACTCCTTTATTCTGTATAAACACAATAATGGTGTCAAATGTGTGGAACTAAAATATCCAAAAACATTTGGGAAGAACAAAATCCTATAGAGCAATCTCTTTGTTGAGAATAGGACATTGGCTAATACTTCCAAACTATCCAAGCTCCTTACTAGATAACTAGGCTACGTGTTTTTTTGAAAATGATGACCTATACCATAGAATGAAAGCATGAAAACAATGTATAGTGGGCTACTTCATGAGAAGAAACCCTAGGAGACTCCTTTTGAAATATTTTATGGAAGAATAGTGAAAAATAAGTGCCCAAACTATATAGGTATCAAATGGGACGTGCCGGCCCGGCCCGACCCATTTTTTTAGGCCCAACTATGCTTTCGTGCCGGGCCAAGCACGACACTGTTACTGTACCATGTCATGCTTGACTCGACAGGGTTTTGAGGAGTTTAGCCTGGCATGAGCCTACGACACGATCCGTCAGGTTCGGCCCGGTCAGGCCGAACCCTAAATTAAAAAAAAATTTAGGGTTTCGGTATGCCTGAAACCCTAATTTTCAAAAAAAATTTGGTTTCAACACGGTACCGTGCTTGGCCAGGTAGGGCACGAGGCCTCGGCATGGCACAATACGAGCCCGGGCACGAAAAATTTCTATGCCGGGTCAGCCTAGGCACACCCAAATCATGTCGTGCCTCATGCTGGGCCGGGCTAGGTCGGCCCGGTTGACACCTCTACCAAACTATATAACACTCAATTAGTTTAATTTTTTTTCAAATTCAGAACTCCCATGATATGGAACAAGTGTTAAGGGTTGGGTCTTATCTGGTATTTGGTAGACTATTATATGTTAAGCCCCTCCTCATTGATTTTCATCATGGGTTGAAAGAGATGACAAAAATATTGATATGGGTAAAATTCCAAAACTTTTCGATTCATCCATGGAATTCTATTAGCCTTAGTAAAATGACTAGTTTTATTGGGCAACCCCTCCTTATGGATAAACTAACCTCAAGCATATCTAAAATTACTTATGCTAGAATATTATCTGAAATTGATTTGAATGAAGATGTGCTGAAGGAGATCATTCTAAACTTTCCAGATGGCTCAATGATTTGTCAACCTATTATCAATGATAAAAATTTCTGATATATCCACCGATATATCTCTGATATGACTATAAATTCTAAGTATTGATATATTCATTAAGACCGATATATCTATCATTGATTGGTGGTCATATACAAATACACACTGATATATCTTTGATATTTCCGATATATCCATAAAATCCAAGTACCGATATATCTGTAGAAACTGATATTTTAATCCTTGTCTATTATATATAAAAATTTTCCCTATATTGCAAGTTTGCTCAATACTTGGGCATTCGTTAAGAAACTATATGAAAAAAGACAAGTTGGTAGAAGAGAACAATGAAAAGGTAAGGCTTCAGGGCCCTATTATTTCAACTAAAAGTCATAGTCTAGCGAATGAGGTTGAGGTGAACTTTCCAATGGAGGATGACTACTTCCTCTCATTTGCATGAAGAAAGATGAAGCATAGATTTTCATTTGTATGAAGAAAGAGGAAGCAACAGACAATAAATGAAAAATGAGAAAGATGGTTTTATGGTGGTCAAACAAAGAAAAAGAAGGAAGCAACACCTAGAAATGGACCCCCCCCCCAAACCTTATAAATAAGGGTAAATCACTAAGGGGTACTACCCCTCATAGCCCCCCTTAGATGGTCTTCTAGAGGTCTCAGCTCCTATAAAATTGAGATTGATAGGTATGATTTATTTTTTACTGGGAGGTACTATATTTGAAGTTTTGGAGGATTGGTCAAGGAGTTTTGAACTCCACTATTAAAAGATTTCTAGGGAGAGGTGTGGGTACCACTAGGCATGAATGAGTTATATTGATTGCACATAATGGCATATAGAGTACTGCCATTAATTAATCTAAATGGTTTCACCAGCAAAGGGATAAGACAAGCTCTATACTAGTCTTACCCCATTTCCATGTTCTATGTTCTTGTTAATGCTGGGAATAAGAATGCTTCCTTGAATAAATTTCCTAATGGGTTCCTTGGACTGTGTATGGAGGGGTCATATGTGACTTGTAGCGTATATAGTCTAGAAATGTATGCTGACATGTACAAATCATGCTATCATGTTGTGGAACTGTATAATTTTTGTGTGGAAATAAAGTTTGTAAGAATGTTGCATGTAGTCTGTTCGCTAAAACATAATCCCTCCATATACACTTGGAAAAGTTAGTTGCACTATATGTTTGTTTATGTGTGTGGTAGTAAAATCAATTCCTAGGAGGAACCAAATTTCGCACACGATGGATATAAGTTTTGAAGATCCTCTCGATTAATTATGATGAATCACGTTATATGCAAATTGGTTATTTTCTATATAAAATGCATGATTGCGTGATAGGGTTTTCTTGGTCTCACATGGGTAGGGTGACATATGTAAGATCAGATGATGTAAGAGAGAGGGAAAGGAGTCTCTTATTATGTATGAAAGGGTGACATGTAAATCAGAAGCATGTAATTATGTGGGTTGTTGGGGTGGCATATATGTAAATCCAAGTGTCTCTATGATAATGTGGCAAGTAATCATTGGGAAATGAGGTATGATGTATAAGAGGCTTCCCCTAAGGAAAGGTCATTAGGGCATGATATGGGTTTTCTTGTCTAAAATATTTTTTTTGTGTGTGCTATAATATGCATTAAAACAATAATAACAATGCATATATTCTATAGTATGAGGCATAGGAATGAAAGCTAATAATAAAATATTATGAAAATAGCTAGTTGGAACATAAGAGACTTCAATTATCTCATTATGCACAAAAAGTAGGCAGAATTTTTAAGGCTTACCAAATAAATATATCACTATTATTGAAGCTAAGCTAAATTAAGAGAAAATTATACGGCTTATGAAATCAAAATTAAAAGATTTTGATTATTTGGACAATTTCTCCTGCTATCAGAATGGAAGAATAATGGTTATATGAGACAGACTAACCATTGAAATCATGGAAATATTCTCTTCCTCCTAACACATATATCTAAAAATACTCAAAAAGGTGGAGATGATCAATTTTAGATTAACAATCATCTATGGGCTTCATACAATTGTTAATAGGTCACTTAGAGAAAACTTGATTATAGTGGGCTCTTTAGAAACTTCTCTTTGGGTAGTATTGGGGGACTTTAACTCGTCCCTCTCAGCCTTGGATAAGAATGGGGGTAGAGTAGTCTCAACTTATGAATGTCAGGACTTTGTTAACTGTTCCTTCATATTGGGTTTTGAGGATATCCCTTCCTCAGGCACCTTCACGTGGACTAATGGGAAAATAGCAACTAAGTTGGATAGGGAAATGATAAACTAGGAATGAGCAAATCTCTCCTTTGACACTCATGCAAAATTTCTTCCCTCGGGAATTTTTTCTTATCATTACATGATTCTCTTATCCACTGAGTTAGGGTTCCATGAACGAAGGATCCTGTTCAAGTTTTGTAATATGTGGCTTAAGCATAAAATTTTACTCTGACATTACTTAATGCATGGAAGCAGAACATTCAGGGTTCTATAATGTTTTAGCTAGTAAAGAAACTAAAATTTCTGAAAGATCCACTTAAGATGCTAAATGACAAGCACTTTGAACACATTAGTGCCAGAGTTGGTTTCACTAGAAAATCACTCCAATCCATTCAAGAAAAGATACTTGAATCTCCCACTGAATCACTTAGAGTAGAAGAAACTTGCTTGAGAATTGAAATGAGGAAGTTAGAGGAAGCATAATTATCCTTTCTTAGACAAAAAGTCAAATTTAAATATCTCAATCAAAGTGATAGCACACAATTATTTCATACTTTAGCAAATGCTAAACTACAATGAAATAAAATAGTCACAAAAATGAAAGAGAATGGAGAATGCACAATCTCAAATGAGAAAATAGCTGAAGCCTTTGTAGAATCTTACCTAAATCTATTAGGATCATTGGGGAGAAGAGTGAGAATATGTGAAGAAGTTATGGAAGGGTGCACCTTTCACAATACAGAGCATAGTATTTTATCTCTTAACTTCTCCCCAAAGGAGATTAAAGAAACCTTATTCTCCATGGGGAATGCTAAATCCACAACATGGAGATTAAAGAAGATTAAAGAATGGATACCTTGCTGAATTCTACAAAAAAGCATGGAAAGACTTGGGTATTAGGGCTATATAAGCATGATTGATTTGCTTTAGTATTCTTCTAGAATAGAAGAAGCTATGTATAGCATTGATAGGTCTATAATTAGTGAAAGATTATAGACCTATTTCATGTTGTAATGTTTTATATAAGCTTATCTCTAAGCTGATAGCCTCAAGACCAAAAAAAATTTTAAATGATATAATTAATCTAGCCCAAGCAGCATACATCAAGGGCTATTTAATTTCAGAAAATTTTTTACTTGCATAGAATCTAATAAGAAGATATGCAAGAAGAAGAATATTACCTAGATGTTTTCTCAAGATTGATCTTCAGAAAACATTTGACAGGGTGGATTAGTTGTTCTTGAAAGAGGCCCTTATAGCCTTTAATTTTCCAAAATGATTCAGAATACAATTTATGAATGTGTGTCATTTACCTCATTTTATATTGTGATTAATAAAGAATTACATAGTTTTTTAAAGGAAAAAAAGAGTTAAGGCAAGGAGAATCCATCTCTCCATATCTTTTTGCCATCTGCATGGAATACCTATCAAGATTACTTATCAGAGCACCAAACTTAGAAGGTTTTTTTCTTTTCACCCGAGTTGTACCCCACTTAAAATCTCCTACTTAATGTATGTAGATGATTTGATAATATTTGCTAAAGAAAATAATTCTTCAATCAAAATCATTGTGAATTTATTAAATGAATTTGCTGCTACCTCTAGGTTAATGTAAATCCCTCCAAATCAAATATCTTCTTTGAAGGAGTTAATACCAAAATGAAAGATAAAATATATGCAAGATTCTAGATTTAGCGAAGGATCCCTCCTCTTCACCTTTCTTGGAGTTCCTCTATCTTTAAGAAGATAAATCATGGCTCAATTCTCTACATTGGTGGTCAAAATTACTTCAACTATACACCAATGGGCTAGTAAAATTCTTTCATTTGTCGGAATGCTGGAACTACTACACACAGTAATCTAGTGTATAGAAAGATATTGGTTTTCAATATTTCTCTTACCGTCATATATTATCAGTAGAATCAAAAGTGCATGTAAAAGATTCCTATGAGGAGGTCCACAAATAGATAGATTCAAGCCTAAAGTCTCATGGATAAAAGTTTGCATGTCCATCTCGAATGGCTGGCTTGGTATCCTTGAATTAGCAATGTGGAATAAATCTTTTTTTTATTAAAATATGTGGAGAATCAATAAGAAAAAGAATTCTCTTCGAATTAAGTGGTACATCTTTTTTATTTAAACTCTGCTAATTTTTGGGAGTACTAATAATCCAAAGAGGGCCCTCTATTTTGAAAATCCATAATCTCAATTAAGGATTTACTAATTGATAAAACCGATGATATTAAGCAAGCTGACACATTACTTAATACATGAGATAATAATGGACTGATAATATCTGAAGCGTATAAATTATTTTCTGGAAATTATATAAAAAGAACCAAAGCATGGTCTAAAGTGATATGGTTTCCTAACCATATTCCAAAGCACAGAACATTCATATAGATCACCAAATGTGACAAAATCAGAACTAAAGATAGTTCATTCTCAATCCCAAAAAACATATAGTACAAATTCTACACCCATACAGAATTGGTAAAGCATGTATTTTTTGAATGTGAGTTTTTCAAAGATAGTTGGGAACATGTGAAAGGCTAGATATCAATAATAGGACCCATGGATTCCATCCTTGCATGTTTCAAGAGCTTCAAAGAGAATTAATCAGCCAAATCAACCAAGAATCATGTACGAAAAGTAATATTTCCAATCATTGTTTACTACATCTAGAGAGAAAGAAACCATAGATGACATGAAGGAAAGATACAATATGCAGATGCAATACTTTGAAAAATCAAAACAGAAATTTATATTATATTTTGTAAGGAATGTAATAGCTTGAATCTTCCTTAGGTTATACAAATTTTGATATTAAAGTTTTTACTTATAAAAAAAATAAGTTCAACTTCCTTCTTTTCACCTTGAAGGTATAGTTATCCAATGATTTCGATGGATGACCAAGTTCATAAGTCCTTTAAATCAGAGTGAGCTAACCAAGGTCTTCTTGCTCCGCTGATACCCCACTGAGTATAAGGATTCCTTAGGGGGCTTTGACCCACATAAAATAAATTTCAACAATTACTTATCAAGAAACCTTTGAGATGCTTTCATAGAAGGTTGATGGGTTTCCTAAAAACTACACTATTGGATGATTCATTGTGGGACTTGGGGATGACATATGACTATATGTAAAATTCAAACAACCACACACCTTAGCCGACACCATTGGAGCTGACCACATAATTGAAAAGCACAATTTTGAAACATCTTATATGTCAAGAGAAATCACCTTTTGGAGCGATAAGAAGCTCAAAAAGAAAGAGCTTATATTCATGTCTATCCCCAAAAATTTTGAAAAATATATTGTGAAAATCTTTGTAGAGGCAATGAAACAAATAGAAACCGGTGCGATGGGAGGTCCCAATTCATTTGGGAAATTTTGTGAGACTATTGCAGGAGAGTGGTAGAAAATAATCAAAAATAGAGATTAAAAAACATAGGAAAATGTACATTATAAAGCAAAGTAATTGATGGAAGATGTAAAAAATTTTAGTGAGAACTAGAAGCAAATATACTCTACTCTTAGTTCATTTAAAGATATTATGAACTCAATTAGAAGATGAAAAAATGTGTTATGCGACATGATTGTACAAATTATGGAATTGATAGCTAAGGAAAGAATAGAGAAATCATCCATATCCATAATCTCATTTGAATGCTCTAGAATAAAGTTTCCTTATTAAGATTTTAATTTTAATAGTCGATCATACCACCCTACTCCACATTGAGATGTGTATACTTGTTATCCTTAATAATTTTGTAGAGTGTTTCTTCTTGTGGTTTTGATGTTGTGAACTTTTTGGAATAAAATTTATTGCTTGAGGATGAGGATTATCTTTAGCACGTGAGTTTGTTTGGTACTCCACATTACAATTTTTATGGGACATTTAGCCAGTATATCTTGTTGTGCTTGTAATTATTATAGAATCTGTTAGAGAAATTTCATTAAATTCTTATTATGAGAGAAGTTAATAAATAATAGTAAAATCATAATGGTTTTGAGTTACATTAATAAACTCGATAGAGCAAAGGCTTGGGTGGCAAAGAAGCAATCGAAAGTCATGATAATTCCCTTATCACTACTTAGGTATACCTTTAATACTTTTTTTGAGTAGTTATAATAACCCTTCTTGATCATAACTATACAAAAAAATAATCACGAAATTTTTTTATATGCATGACTTAATCATCGAGTTAACATAAATAGTTTACTGTGCAATATAATTATCTTGACCATAATATTTTTTTAAGCGCAACTATTTTATTTCTAAAATACTTAATAATCTAAACATTATTTTTTCATCAAGACAACTAAATACCTTACAAGTACAAATAGTCATAATGCTTTTTAGAATGATAAATTAATCGATATATAACCAAAATACCAAGTGTTTTGAGTAATATGATTATTTTCCATCGTGACTTTTAGTTATAAGGAGCATTTACTCTAGTCATAATATTTTCATTGTCACGACTTCCATATTAATGATGGCCTCATAAATCATTATCCCTTATATGACTTCCATATGTGAGATTATAATGGGTATGATATGTATGAAGCCAAAAATCTAAATATATTTAATATTTTATTATTTTATTTTTTTAAAATAATTAGAAGTTAGAGAATTGAAATTCGTGCTCAACATAATCATCAAAGATAATTAATGAATTATTTAAAAGAAATAAATGTGTGAATGACCCTTACATAAAACAATGTGTAGGTTCAACGTTAACATATCAAAGGGACAATCATGAAGGAATCATCTTTGATAACGATAATTTAAGAATGATAGTCACCTTATATGCCAAGAGGGCACGTAAGCATTTTTATATTAATTAACCTTTTGTCTAACAATAGAACATAACATTAACCAAACACAAAAGAAATATATGCTCATGCACAAGGATGTGAGCCAACCCTAGAGTTTGAGTATCTTTCTAAAGATAAAGTATATCTATTCAATTCAAATAGTTATTAGTTCACTATTAGTTGATTGAACTACATACATAATCCTTGTGTGATCAATATCTAGATTTAAATTTCTTTTATTTTTTGTATAATCATATACATATGAAATTAGGTTAGACAAGAGATAGCCACCCAATAAGATTTTAGGATCATGTTAATTAGCAACAATTTGACACCTTATAAAATCACAACAACCAACACCATCAACACTTGCAACTCAAGCTACTTATAGCAATGTCACAGCACAAATTCTTGTCACACAAAAAACATGGTCCTCAAACTCTTTATCTCATGATCTTGGCTTTAATTCATCTCTTGAATCACGACTCTCCGCTTAGCTCTCCCCTTGGATCAACAACAGAAATGGATTTCAGTATAAATGAAGCTAGGGTTTGATTTCTAGTTATATACATATTGGAATGGGTTGTGTTGTGGTGTCTAATAAACCATGGGCTTCTTGGGATCATAATGGGCTTAATTTATCTTAGTATGTAGTTCTTCTCTTCAACAAGTTGGGACAAAAACATCATTAGGCTCATCCTACTAGGGTGTAGCATTCTTAATTCAACATGTATTTTAGCCTTGGACCCATTTAAGAAGCTTCCTTCTAACACTTGCTCTGAAACTCCCATCCATGGCGCAACAAAGATTTCAAACTACTGATAATTTCTAACTATCATTTCTATCTTAATACTAGTAGCGCTTCAAACATTGTCCCAACCTGAGAAGCTAGAGGCGAAAATGCCTGAACCTTTCAAGTACTATTTTCTTTACCTCTACACACCACCAAAATGGTCATCGGCCCATCTTCTAAGTGAAACCACAATTTGGCCTCATTTTCCAAACTCACCATTGTTGCCTCTAGGTTGATTTTGTTATGATAGTAACTGATATTTTCCATACCTCAAATATTGTCTCTTCCATACTTAGCATTGTCTCTTCAAACCAAAATGATCATTCATCTAGAAATACCTAGCCATCTAGGTCAACTTCATCAAAGGTCAGCAATTCAAGCTAGTGGACTCGATTATTCCATCATTCCATGTACTTTGATGTATTCAGCTCCATTGGGCTTTCACCGCTCTTCATCCCTCCCACAAATTCTCCTGCAGTTGACCTTTCTCGACCCATAGATGATCATATATTACTATATTTATTAGATCATTGTGATAGTAATTGATATAGTTTCATCATTACTTTATCCAGACCACATTATAAAGTTGGAATTCATTGGAAATAATTGGAAACTTTGGTGAACTAAGTCTAATCCTTATTGCGTCTTGGATTTCACTAACTGCACGTCTTCCTCTATAGTATCTAGATGTCCCTCTTCAAGCTAGGGTAGTTAGTTTATTCTCTTTCAGATATGAAATGCTTTTCTATCATACAAATATATTACACTCCATCACACACTAACAATATTTCATAAGAAAAAAAAAAAGATCAGGGCAAGAACATACTAGTTTATCAACGAAACATGTATTTGATACCAAAAAAAAAACAATAAGCAAATATTCGAGAGGCCTGTACTTTCTCCAAAGGTTTAACCATTTATCATTATCCTCTCTATGGCTCTACTAGATTATCAACACTCTATTTCTAAATTGTATTCACACATACCAAAACTTTTTCCCTAACAATCCAACATGATTCTCCATTAGAAGTCATAAAGCATATTCTTCTACTGCCAGCCTATTTCTTCTGCTGCCAGCCTGTTTCTTCTGCTAAGTCAATTTTCCCCTATGTTTGACTTCCTTATCATTGCCTTTTGTCTCTCCTCATGTATATATAGTGGATGAAAGGTTTCTCACAATATGCAGAATTCCTCATTAAATAAAAAATAATAAATATTTCTCATCTTCCATATGTTGTAGTGGTAAACACTCATCATCTTACCATTAGGCTCATGGATAACCAAATCAAATGGAAAATATTCACATTGCATATAATTATTCATTATTTACTATCTTTTCTATTGATTCTCTTGATGTTATTATAAACAATGACAAAATATTTAACATTCTTTGTTATGATAACAATGAACTTTAAACTTTATTTTTGTCACAAATTTTATTTATTCTTAAGAATCTAAAAAATCTATTTTATAATAGTTATTTTAATATTATTTTATTCTATAATTATTATTTTACATGATCAATATACTTCAATGATATTTAAATATTATTAATAATTTCCATGTTAATTCTCAACTTGGTCATTAATTTTTGACTAAGTACAAAATTTTGTATCCTAATATAAAACATATCTCTAAATTAGATTACAAAGATTATTAAGTAGCAAAATATACAAAAACTTTTTATCATACTTGGCACAATTATGTGAGGAAAAACTTATTTTAAATAATTAATTTTGATGTTTGATAGCCTAGTAAATTTTAACATCAAGAAAATTTAAGATATTTTATCAATTTCATTGATATTCGTATTCATTTTATTTTTTTTTTCAAAATAAATCTTAAATTTTATTAATTTTTTAGTTATTTAATAAAAACCAAAAACTAATTTAATAAAAATATCAAAATTATAAAAAAATTGTACCGTGTACACGGTGCTTCTACTTAGCATAGAGTCAAATAGATTAATATCTCATCAACCCTACTTCTAAATTTTAAAGAGACTATATTTGATGAATCTCAAACTTGAAACCTACTATCCTTGGACATTGATACTTATCATCACACTAAAGCATGACCTCTATAAAAATTAATAATTTTTTAAAATATATGTTTGACAGTCTTGATACTTAACATATTGATCATTTGATCAATCACTAAAATTAATGTTCTATTGAGATAAAATAAATATTGCTCAATATAAAAGTGTTTCAAAACATTTTTGAAGAATTATGATGATAACCAAAAAGTATCTGATCAACCAAATATATTCTTCCATCATTTCCTACCATGTGTCAATTTAAATCCTACATTCTAAAGAGAACATATTCAACTTAACTCACAAAAATCTATGAAGCACATATTTAGTCAAAATCTGTTTCTAGAACATGTTGATATAACACTAGAAAAGATAAAATATATCTTTCTTAGTTACTCTAATATCCAAAAATAATACATGTCTGTATTCGCATAAGATTGATAGAATATTAACAAGTATTGATTTTATTTTTTTAGCATGACTAATTCTTAAAAAAAGCTACACTAGGTAATGATTTAGAAATACTATTTATATATATTACTCCTAATCTTCCAAAATCTCATTTGGCTCTCCAAATTGGAGACATTATCACTCAATAATTTATGATTTTTAGCATTATATTATAATGATTCTTCTCTTGAATCATCATATTTACTAAAAAATATAAAACAAATTGATTTTGATATAAAAAAAAGTTTCCCTTGAAAAAGAGCCCTCTTCTATCCAGATGAAGTAGCATCTCTAATGTTCACCCTAGTCTCAACTCCAAATGAGTTGGGAAGTGGAAGAATTGACCATTCATCCCTTTATAATTAGTCCAAAAGAAATGAATTTACTCAATATGTTCAGAATCAAGAGAAATCTTATAACAAGTTTAAAAGATTCAATAATTAATTCTAAATTAATTGGAATCTAGGAGACAAACATTCATGTCTTTGTATTTATTCTACTAAAATGGAACATGCATAATCTATTCATAATGAAGAAATATCTTTCAAGAAGTCAAAAGATTTTGTAATTGACTCTTCAAATATTAATATTCTAATGGTTTTCTTTAAAAAATAATAAAATTATACTCAATACTTTATCTCAAAGATTATATAGTACTCACATGTTTCTCCTTCATTTGCATTTTTTTACTATTAATCTTGATTGTATTATGATACTCAAGTCTTTTTTAGAGATATTATCTCTTCTATAATAGTAACAAGTTATAATTGAAGAGATAAATATTTTTCACTCAAATAAAACTTAAGAACAAATATTTGAATCTTCAAAAATATCAATTATGTTATTAGTAAGTATTCACACTTAAGAATGGTCCAGATAATAAGCTAAATTAATTAAAGATAATTTATTGTGAGAGAATTTATTCAAACTTTTAAAATTTATATATTAGGATATTTTTTGAATGGCCAAAATAATCTCAATATATATATTCATATCTCTTGAAGCTTATTCATAGATTAATGATATAATAGTTAAACATGAAAAATATTTTTTTCATTATCATCTTGATGATATGGCATATATGGAGTAGTTACATGGCTTTTGAACATAGACAGAGTATTTAGAATCAATTTGTTGATTAAGAAACTCCATGAACACCATATAGATCATTGAGAACTTGGTCTACAAAACTCTTAGTGAATGCTACCTCATTTGATTTTTGTATATATATTATAGATTATTTCTTATTTTATCTTAAGAGTTCAAAAAAATGAGTTTATTTTATTGATTGTACATAAGAATGCAATTTTTATTATGTATGGTTATGAATTAAAATTTCTATAACTCAATAAATATCTTTCATTATAGTTTCATATTAATAATTTTAGGAAGCTCTATTATGTTCTTGAAATTAATGTGACTTATGATAGTACAAATTATATTATCGCTAAATATATGTGTCTTTGATACTCTATTAGATATTTATAAGTTATATTATTCAGAAAACTTTTCCCCCCACATAACATATTATTCATAAAAATCTCCCAACTAATTAATTATTCACAAAGCCCCTACCACAAATTATATTATTCTCAAACACCTTCTCTTTTCACTTCCAAAATTTATAAATAATATATTTGATGTCTTAAAACTTTGTATATTGAATTATTAAAATTCTATAATTTTATTTTATATTACTAAATGCATGTGATGATGAGATACACTAATGATATTTGATTTTTAGATTTGATATCTTTTATTTGATTTTATTTCATTAAAAGTTGAAAAATATAAGTTATATTTAGTGAAAATGTAAAAGTTATATAAGGTAGAGTGCACCTCACAAAAAATAATATGTCTTAATTATGCTGTGCATCTCATAATCTAATAAAATTTTGTAACTTGATGCACCTTGAGCCTCAAATAACTATGGACTTAATAACTCATTCATTGATCATAAATATCATAAATTGAACAAGCATGTAGATTATGATGGAGCACCAACTCACACAATCATAAGATTTACTATAGGCTATAATATTTTTTTGAAATAATTTTATCTTCCTAAAAAAATAATAGATTGACAATAATCTCTAAATTCAATGCAGAAGTAAAGCACATGATGATGGTCACAACAATTTGTGAGATTCTTTAGACAATGTATCTTGTTGAGAAGATCAAATTTTTGGTCACCCCTTAATTACTCTTTATTATAAAAGTTATTTAGAAAAAGATAACATTCAATCTTCTTCTTCTTCTTGTTTTTTATCTACTTCTACCTCTACTACTTTTTATTCTTCTTGTTTTTTATCTACTTATACTACTTTTCCTTCTTTTTTTCTATTACTACTACTACTACTACTACTACTACTGGTACTACTACCACTTATTCTCTTCTACTTCTTGTTATTATTATTATTATTCTTCTTCTTTTTCTTGTTTTTCTTTTTTTTTCTTTTTTTATTTATTATTCTTCTTATTCTTTTATTTCTTCTTCTTATTTTTATTCTACTTTTACTACTACTGCTACTACTACTATTACTTCTTCATGACCTCTTCATATTTTTCTTCATCTTTTTTTACTACTCTTTATTCTTCTTTTTCTACTTATTCTGCATCTTGTTGTTGTTGTTGTTGTTCTTCTTCTTCTTCTTTTTCTTCTTCTTATTCTTCTACTTCATCATATTATTCATCTTATCCTTTATCTTCTTCCACCTCTTCTTCTACTTCATCTTAATTTATTCTTTTAATTATTTTTCTTTTTTTCTTTTTCTTCTACTACTACTACTACTTCTTCTTCTTTTACTTCAGCTACTTCTACTTCTTCTTCTGTTTCTTCTTCTTCTTCTTCTTCATCTTCTTCTTTTACATCTTCTTCTTCTACATCTTATTCTTCTACTACTACTACTTCTTCTTGTTCTTGTTCAATTTTTTATTTTGCTTTTCTTTTTTTTCAAATTCATCTACTTATTCTTATTTACTTCTTCTTCTTCTTCTTCTTCTTCTTCTTTTTTCTTCTTCTACTTCTACTTATTTTTTACAATTGTGCTTCTTATTCTTATTCTTATTCTATTCTTCCTCCGCCTCTTTCTTCTTCTACTTCTTTTATTATTATTATTATTATTATTATTATTCTTCTTCTTCTTCTATTTCTTCTTATTCTTCTTCTTATTCTTTTCTTCCTCCTCTTTCTTCTTCTACTTCTTTTCTTTTTTTTCTTTTTTTTCTTCTTCTTCTACTTCTTCTACTTCTTCTTATTCTTCTTCATATTTTTATTTTTCTTATTTTTTTTCTTCTTCTTATTTGTCTTCCGCTTCTTATTCTTTTTCTTCTTCATCTTATATTTCATCATATTCTTCTTCTTCTAATGCTTTTTCTTCTTCTTCTACTCCTTATTCTTCTTCTTCTTTTTCTGCCACATCATCATCATCATCATCATCATCATCATCATCTTCTTCTTCTTCTTTTTCTGCAAAAACTTCTTCATCTTCATCATCTTCTTCTGCTTCTTTTTTTTCTTCATCTTCATATTCATCTTCTTTTTCTACTTTATATTTTTCTTCTTCTTCTAAATCTTTTTCTTCTTTTTATTCTTTTTATTCTTCTGCTTCTTCTTCTACTTCTTCTTCTTTTTTTTCTTCTGCTTCTTCAAGATCTCATTCATCATCATCAACTTCTTCTTCTTCTTCTTCTTCTTGTTTTACTTATACATCTTCTTCTTCTACTCCTTCTCCTCCATATAATTCTTCTTCTTCTACTACTTCTTCTTCTACTTTTCCTTCTTTTTCTTTTTCATGATCTCCTTCTTCTAATTATTCTTATTCTTAATTATTATTATTATTATCATTATTATTCTTCTTCTTTTTCTTCTTCTCATCCTCCTCCTCCTCCTCCACCACCACCTCATCCTCCCCCTATTCTTTTTCTCCTTCTTATTCTTCGACTACTACTTCTTATTCTCCTTCTTCTTCTTTTCTACTTCTTATTCTTTTTCTACTTATTTTTCTTATTCTTCTGCTTCTACATCTATTTCATATTCTTTTTCTTCTACTACTACTACTTCTTCTTATTTTTTATTTTTCTTCTACTACTACTACTACTACTACTACTACTACTTCTTCTTTTTCTATATCTTCTTCTTGTTCATTTGCTTTTTTATCTTCTTCTTCTTCTTTTTCTACTTCTTCTACTCATCTAATTTATATTATTATTCTTCTTCTACTACTTCTTCTACTTATTATTATTTTTCTTCAACTTCTTCTTCTTCTTCTATTTTTTCTTCTAGATCTTTTTCTTCATCTTCTCCTTATTCTTGTACTTCTTTATCATCTTCTTATTATACTTATTCTTCAACTTTTTATTCTTACTATTCTTTTTTTTTCTACTTCTACTACTATTACTACTACTATTACAACAACAACTACTACTACTAGTACTACAACTACTTCTTTTTCTTTTTCTTTTTCTTTTTCTTCTTATTTTACTTCTTTTTCTTCTAATGCTTCTTCTTCTACTTCTTACTCCTTTTGTCCTTCTACTTCCTCTACTACTTCTACAACAACAACAACTACTACTACAACTACTATTACTACTACTAATACTACTACAAATAATACTACTTCTTGCTCTTCAACAATGACAACAAAAATGATGACGACGACAACAACAACTAGTTCTTCTTTTTCTACTACTTCTTCTTATTTTTCTTATTTTTTTACTTCTTCTTCTTCGTGTTGTTCTCATTCGTCTTTTATTACTTTTTGTTTTTTGTCTACTACTACTATTAATTATTCTTCTTCTTATTCTTCTTATATTTTTTTCACTTATTTTTTTTCTTCATCTTGTTCTTCTTTTGTTGCTTCTTCTTCATCTTATTCTTTTTTTTCTTATTTAATTTTTTCTTTCACTTCTTCTTCTTCTTCGTATTTTTGTTCTACTACTACTACTACTACTACTATGACTACTACTACTACTACTACAACTACTTTTTCTTCTTCTTCTTCTTCTTCTTTTATTTTTTCTTCATCTTCTACTTCTTCTACTTTTTTTTTATTATTTTTCTTCTTCTTTTTCTTCTACTATTGCTTATTATTATTATTATTATTATTTTTCTTCTTCTTCTTATTTTTCTTGTTCTTGCTCTTCTTCTACTTCTACCTCTTATTTTTCTCCCCCCCTTCCCCTCCTCCTCCTTCTTATTCAACTTCTTATTTCTCTTTTTCTTCTTTTTCTTTTTTTTTATATTCTTCTTTTTTTTCTTAGTCTTTCTTCTTCTTCTTCTTCTTCTTGTAATGTATCTTTTCTTTTTTTTTCTTCTTCGTAGGCATCTTCTTTTTCTTCTTCTTTTTCTTTTTTTTTTCTTCTTCTTCTTCTTCTGGTTTTGCATCTTCTCCTTCCACTACTTCTTCAACTTTTTCTTCTACTACTTCTTCTTATTCTTCTTCTTTTTCTTTTTCTTCTATATTTTCTATTACTACTACTACTACTTCTTCTTCTTCTATTTCTTCTTCTACTACTACTACTACTACTATTCTTCTTCTTCTACTTCTTCTATTTCTCTTCATCTTCTTCTACTTCTTTTTCATCTTCTTCTACTTCTTCTTCTACTTTTTTCTTCTTCTTCTTAATCTACCACTACTACTACTTCATCATCATCTTCTTTATCCTCTACTTCAGCTTCTTTTTCTTCTAATTCTTTTTTTAGTCTTCTTCTTCTTCTTCTTCCTCCATTTCTTCTTCTTCTTCTTCTAATTCTTCTTCATATTATTATTATTCTTCTACTTCTTTTTCTTTTTCATGTTTTTAATTTCTACTTTTACTTTTTCTTTTGCTTCTTCTTCTTCTTCTCATTTTCTTTTTCTTCTTCTTCTTATTATTCTTCTACTTTTTATTTTTCTTATTCATATGCTTCTTCTTCTCTTTCATTTTTAATTCTTCTCATTCTTCTTCTTTTGCTATTATTATTATTATTATTCTACTACTACTACTACTACTACAACTACTACTTATTATATCTATACTTCTTCTTCTTGTGCTTCTTCTACTTCAACTTCTTCTACTTCGTCTTCTTTTACTACAACAACAACAACTACTACTACTACTTCTTTTTCTTCTTCTTTTTCTTCTTCTTTTTCTTCTTTTTTTAGGTTTTTTTTATTAATATAACTCTCTCTTTTGGCGTAGGAATACCATTTTTACAAACTAAAATCTACCCTTTTCCCTTTTACACCCTCTTTCTCAAAAAATAAAAATAAGCAATACATAATTTAAATTTTCCAATCAAACCCACATTTTTGTCTTGTGAACAATGGGGTTTAAGTTAGTTTTTATGCTAGCCCTCTGAATTTGCTAATATGAAAAAACATTTGCACCTGAATTTTAGAACTTTTCTTCCTCTACTTTCTCCTATCTTGAGCTTCTGTTGCTTTCCCTTTATCCATTATTCTTTCTCGGCTTTGAGATTCTAGAGGTCCACTTTCCAGATGTGACCACCCAAATCCCGATTTCTTAATCAACCACTACTTCTAGAATTCAGACATTTATACAAACAATTTAGCATATTTCAAAGACCACATGCACAGACATTCATACAAACACCCAGCAGCCACTGACTCATTTTTATAGCCTCTAACACATCTCATTGCAGACATTTATACAAACACCTTGTAGGCTCTGGCTCCCTATTATATACGTGGCCCTACTGACTCACTGAAACCATCTAGTTTCCATCCCCAGTTCCTTGTTTCTGGAGAATATATCAAGAACTATACAATAAACTTACATGTCCTTACCAAATTCGTTAAAAACTCTAAACTTGTCGCATGTGTGAAAAATAGAAAATACATTAACAATACATCAAGAACTAGTCGCATGTGTGAAAAAATCTCTAAACTTACCTGTCCTTACCAGATTCATTAAAAGTTCCTGCAAAAATAGAACATATAGTAACAATATTTAAGGAAAATTTACAAATTAACCATACTTTTTAAATGTTCCTATTCCTGCAAAATTTTCTGCAATCAAAAATTTAAGAAAATATGTTTCTGCAGATATGTGTTCATGCTTATCCATACACGTTTAATAATTAAAGAAAGCTGCAATTAACATATATGAATTCCTTAGGTCCCTGTACTGCCTCCTTATTTCTGCAGAAAATGCAGAAATAGAGAAAGAGGAAGCCCCTAGGCCAACTCCCATCTCTTGCACACTATATCCCTACCCTCACCAGGTTAGGCTACTAGGGTCCTGCTGCAACATTCCCCCCTTTATCCTATATCCTATATACCCTCTATTTGCCTACATAATCTAACATATGGAAATGCCATTTTATCTAGCTTAGCCATCCCTACAAATTTATTAGGAATATCATGCTCATCAAATTCTTGCATACCTTTAAGCATGCCCTCCTTTGCTAGTTTATCTGCAAGTGCATTGGCCTCCCTATATGTATGTGAAATTGTGGCCTCCAGCTCTTTTATTAATTCACTTATATTTTCCATGTCTTCATCATATCTTCACATTTGCAGTCTTTTTTATGCTAGCCCTTCCACCAGCTTGGAGTCCACTTGAATTTGAATCTTTTTAAGATTCAGCCTTTTGCAAATCTGAAGCCCCCTAAGCAAGGCTTCAATTTCTAATTGTAGGGCTGAATTAGCTTTATCTTTCATAATGAAAGCTCTTATAATCAAACCCTGTGCATTCCCGATGACACATCCTCCACCAGTTATTCCCATATCCTTATTAAAACTTCCATCTGTATTGAGAGCCAACATTCCATTTGGTGGTTTAGTCCAAGAAACTTTCTTTAGACCCAACCACCCTTCTTTTTTGATGCTCAGCCTCCATTGAATTCTCAGTATTTTTGATGTATCAGTGTTACCTGTCTTAATCGGTTTTAATGCAGAAATAATTGAGATTTCCTTTTTTATATCTTTTAGAATTTCTTCTGAATTCATCCGTACTCCTTCAAACCTGCTTCTATTTCTAGTTTTCCATATGCACCAAATAGTTACCGAGGGAACGTTACTCCTAAACCAAGCATGAACCCGGCTTCTGGTTTTCTCCACATTCCAGTGTATCAGTCTATCCTCTAATTTGTCCTCTTTTAGCTGTCCGCCTTCCAGCTGTCTCCATATCTCCTTTTCTATCTTCCCTTTCGAAAAGAGATGATCCGTACTTTCTATCTCTGAGTGGCAACATTCACATCTTGACACCAATTTTATGCCTTTCTTCTGTATATTTAAATCCACTGGTGTGGCTCCTATGAGCGTCCTCCACATTAGTGTTTTCATTTTCTGTGGGGTATCATTTTTCCAGAACTCTTTAAAAATCAGTCTATGTTTGTGTTTTTTCCTAATTATATTCTTTGCTGATTTAAGAGTAAATTTCCCTTCTGCATTTGGTGTCCATTTCCATCTGCTTTTATTTAATCTAGAGTGAGCTTCTACTAAATCTTTTTGCTTTATCATTGACTTCCAGGCTTTAGATGCTTTCTTCGAATCTTTGAATTGTTCTTTTTCCCATTCATGCTTGACACGCATAAAGCTTGCCCACAGGCTATCATTTTCTTTCAACCTCCACCAACTTTTGCAGGCCCATGCACTAGCCATATCTGTAATACTTGTAAATCACAAACCTGCCTCCTCCTTGGGAAAGCATAGGTCCTCCCATTTTTGCCCAGTGTAGTTTTTGCCTACCATCCCTTTTTCCCCACAAGAAGTTTGCCATTTCTTTTTCCAGACTCTTTATAGTCTTTTTTAGAGGATACATGATGGTTAAAATATGTGCGAGTGAACCTTGTAATACATGTGTAATCAATGTAATTCTACCCCCCATACTTAAGAGATTTTCCTTCCAGCCCGCTATTTTTCCTTTCATTCTCGTCACCTGGTAACATAAATATTCTTCTCTTAGTCTCCCCTCAAAAATGGGACAACCTAGGTACATTAATGCACCTTTCTTTTGGGTAAAGCCCGTAATATTTATAACTCTTTGAGCAGTTTTATCTGGTGCTTTTTCCGCGAGCATAAATTGAAACTTCTTAATATTTAGAGTTTGACCTGTTTCCTCTTCTAGCGTGTGCAATAATTACATCAAATTAACAAGAGATTTCCTACTGGCATTTGTAAAAATGATCACATCATCTGCATATGCCAAACAACAGACTCGTGGAGTATTCTTAGGTTGCTTGAACAATAGAATTTTCTTTTTTTCCATTTTATCTTTTAAATTTATCAGCAATGATTCCAAGTAGATATTGAATAAATAGGGTGATAGTGGATCTCCTTGCCTTAACCCTCTTACAGGCTTAAACTCCTCCCCTATCTTCCCATTTATTATGATTCTAACCCACAAGCTTGATATACATCTATATATCAAATATAACCAGAATTCTAAAAAGCCCATCTTATGCATTATATAGCATAAGATTGACCATTCTACTCTGTGAAATGCTTTTGACATGTCAAGTTTTAAGACCAGATTATGACCCCTTACTTTGACTCCAATCTCTCTCATCATTTCTGATGCCAGACTAATATTTTTCATTATCAGTCTATTTTTAACAAAACCCGATTGTTCTTGTGAAATTATGTTAGGAAATATATCACTTAGCCTATTTTGTAACAACTTTGTTAAGATTTTATATATTTGAGTTACATAGGCTAATTGGCCGGAAATCTTCGCATTTTTGTGGATTTTCAACTTTAGGAATAAGCACAATAAACGAGCTTGCTCATGATTTTGTAATTTATGCTCCTGCATATATCTAGTTTATAGCCTGTATCAGATCTATTTTGATAATATGCCAGCAAATTTGAAAAAATGCATTGTTCTAGCCATTTGGACCAGCCGCACTATCTTTATTCATACTAAATGCCACAACCTTCACCTTCTCCTCATCTGGAAATTCAGCCAGCTTCTTATTATCTTCATCCGTGACTTGATGTTTTATTTTCTGTAGCAAGCTGTTTCCTTCTCTCCTCACATTCTCGCACAAGTGTAATTTTAAATATTCTTCTAATTGTGTTTTTACCTCCTCTTCTTTTTCAACCCATTTACCCTCTAAATTTTTTATAGCTTTAATTTTTTGCTTTTGGGATTTGATTTTTGCCATTGTGTGAAAAAATCTAGTATTATTATCTCCCTCCTTAAGCTACTTAATTCTAGCTCTCTGTTTCCATAAAACCTCTTTCATGTTTATACTAAGTCTCAATTCTGCCTCTGCTCGACTTAATTCTACCCGTCTCTCCTCATTTTGATCTCTCTCATATTCTATTTCACTCTTCTCCCCCCTTTCATCTGCCTTCTTTATATTTCTATTGATATTCCCAAATACTTCTTTATTCCATGTAATTAAACTAGTTCTTAACCTACGCATTTTTGTCGCTACAACTTGCAGTGGGTTCCTTGTAGACTTTTCCATCCATGTTTTCCTTACTACTTCTTCAAAATTATTGTGCAGACCCCACATATTCTGAAATTTAAAAGTTTTTATGGGCTTATAGTTATTCTGGTAAGTCAAGAGTATAGGACTATGATCAGAACAAGTTCTATTTAAATGCTTAATAGTTGTAGATCCATGTAAATCTACCCATTTCGCATTGAACAAAAACATGTCTAGTCTTGCCCAGATCGCTCCCCACTTCTTCCAGTTATTGCACCATGTATATCTTGCCCCTAAGAAATCAACTTCAATAAGATTTGCATTAGCAATCGCCTCATTAAAATGTGACTCGCCTCTGCATCCGGATGTCTTCCTCCTTTTTTCTCACTAGGACTTATTATTACATTGAAGTCTCCGCCAATAACCCAACGAAGATCCTTCACCGCTATATCCTCCATGTCTTGCCATAACATTTTCCTCCCTTCCTTGTAGTTTTTCGCATAGACTGCTGACATTAAAAATTCTGTATGACTGATAACTTTGAAATGTATAACTTGATCTACATCTTTTAATATTATGATTTCTATCATCCTATCCCACATTACTACTACTATTACTACTACTCCTTATTATGACTGATAACTCTTTTCTACTACTATTTCTTCTTCTTATTCTTTTTCTTTTACTACTACTTCTTATTATTCATTTTCTACTACTACTATTACTTCTTCCTCCTATACTTAGGCTTCTTCTTCTTCTTTTTATCTTCTTCTGATCCTTCTTCTACATCTTCTTCTACTTCTTATTTTTGTTGTTGTTGTTATTCTTCTTCTTCTTCTTCTTATTCTTCTTCTACTTTTCTTCTTTTTCTTCTGTCTTTTTCTTTTTCTTCGATGTCTTTTTCTTTTTCTTCTTCTACTTTTTCTTATTCTTATATTGTTCTTCTACTTCTGCTTCATTTTATACTATGTCTTATTATTCTTCTTCTTTTGCTTCTTCTCTCTTTTACTTATTATTATGTAGTTTTATTCTATTTCTTTCCTATTTTTTCTACTTCTTTTTGTTCTTCTTCGGCTAATTCATTTTCTACTTTTTTGCTTCTTATTTTTCTTATTCTTTTTAATTTACATCTTCTACTTCTTATTCTTCATATTATAATTTTTATTTTCTTTATTATTCCACTACTACTACTACAACTACTATTTCTTCTTCTTCTTCTTCTATTTCTTATTCTTCTTCTAATTCTTTTTTTTCATCTTTTTCTTTTAATTCTTCTACTTTTTTATCTTATTGTTCTTCTTCTTCTATATTTCTTATGCTTCATTATCTTCTTCTTCTTCTTTTTCTTGTTCTTTTTTTCTTTTGCTTATTCTTTTGCTTTAATATATTTTACTTCATCATCTTATTCTTCTTATTTTTTTTCTTCTTCTTATCTTGCTTATTCTTCTTATTTTTATTATTCTTCTTCTAGTTCATTTTGTTTTTCTTCCTCTTATTTTACTTATTCTTATTCTTTGACTTCTTCTTCTTCTTCTTCTTCTTCTTACTCTTCTATTTTTTCTATTATTTCTTCAACTTTTTCATTTTATTCTTCTTTCTCTTCTACTACTAATACTACTACTACTACTACTACTTCTACTACTACTACTACTACTACAACTACAACTACTACTATTTCTCTTTATTCTTTTTTTACTACTTTTACTACTACTTCTTATTCTTTTTCTACTATTACTACTTTCTTCTGATACTTCTACTTCTTCTTTTTTATTATTCGACTTCTACCTCGTCTTTTACTTTTTATATTTTTTATCTTTTTTCTCTTTCTTCTTTTTATTCTTCCGATCCTTCTTCTCCATCTTTCTCTAATTCTTCTTCTACTCCTTATTCATCATCATCATCATCATCATCTTCTTTTTTTCTATTTCTTCTTATTTTTCTTATTCATGTTCCTTCTATTTCTTCTTTATCTTATTATTATTATAATTATTATTATTATTATTATTCTTCTTCTACTTCATCTACTTTTCCTTATGCTTCTGCTTCTTCTTTTTTTCTTCTTCTGCTTCTTTTTTTCTTTTTCTAAAACTTTTTCTTCTTTGTCTACTACTACTACTACTACAACTACTACTACCACTGCTACTACTACTACTACTACTACTTCTTCTTCTTCTTATTCTTCTACTTTTTGTTGTTGTTGTTGTTGTTGTTCTTCTACTCCTTCTTCTTGTTCTTGTTGTTGTTGTTCTTCTTCTACTCCTTCTTCTTCTTCATCTTCCACTTATTCTACATCTTCTTTTTATTATTATTATTATTATTATTATTATTATTATATTATTATTATTATTCTTCTTCTTCTTCTTCTTCTTCTTCTTCTGCATCTTCTTCTTATTTTTCTTCTTCTTTCTCTTATTATTATTATTATTATTATTATTATTATATT
>JAREIK010002708.1:556159-663659 GCA_029783825.1 Sapria himalayana
TCTCTTCTTTTTATCTTCCTTCTTCTTTTTTTTCTTCTTCTTCTTTTTATTCCTCTTCTTCTTATTATTATTATACTTTTTTTTCTAACTCTTATTTAATATCTTCTTCATATTCTCTTTCTTATCCTGCTTCTTTTTCTTTTTTTTCTTCCTCTTTTTTTTTTCTTATACTTCTCCTCCTCCTCCTCCTTTTTATTCTTTTGGTTATTATTATTATTATTCTTCTACTTTTTCTTGTTTTTTTTTCATCTTAATCCTCTTAATCTTCTTATTATAATTCTTTTTCTTTATTTTCGTCATGTTATTCTTCTTTATCTTTATTTTCAACTTTATTATTTTTTTTCTTCTTCTTCCTTATTATTATTATTATTATTATTATTATTCTTCTTCTTCTTCTTATTCTTATTCTTATTTTTATTTTTATTCTTATTCTTATTCTTATTCTTCTTCTTCTCTTTCTTCTATTTCATCTCCTTCTCCTCCTCCTATGTCTTCTTTTTCTTCTCCTACTACTTCTTTTTCTTCTTCTTTATTCTTCTCCTCCTACTCCTTATCATTATTCTTTTTTTTTCATAATCTTCTTCTTATCCCTTTTTTATTTTTTTTTTCTTATACTTTTTCTTTTTCTTCTTATTCTTTTTTTTTTCTCTTCTACTTATTCTTCTTTCTCTACTTCTTTATATATATTTTTCTTCTTACTCTCCTCCTCCTCCTCCTCCTTCTTCTTCCTCCGACTAATAAAATTATTAGCTTCGGCCTATCACAAGTGATATTCAGATAATTATTATTTCTTAAATAATTTTTAACAATTTAATAAACAAACAACACTTGTGGTTGAATGTGTTGGGCTGTCAGAGTTGGGTAATAGATTTGGTTTGTTTTATGTTTTTGGTTTCATTTGTTTTTTAATTTAATTGTTATTTTAAACTTTCACAATGGTAATATATAATTGTATTTTAAACATAGAAAATTTATTTTTTCCACTAACAATTATTTTTCTATTTTTAGTTATTTTTTGTTTTTATAGTTAAGAAATATGGGGAGTTCCTCATATTGTTTCTAACAACAATAGATAAAAGAATTATGTTTGAGTATACCCCTAACTAAAAACAATTATGTTTTGTGAGCCAAAAAAATTATTATATGGTTTTGGTGCACAAAATTGAAAAATAATTATGTTTTGTTATGTTGAAACATAAAATATGTGGTCTTTTAAAAAATCAAAAAAATTTCTCCACAAATAAAATATTTATATTTTGGGCAGTTTTCAGAAATTCTATTTTTGCCACTCAAATAAATTCTTTCCCACATAAAATATTTATATTTTGGGGCACAAAAAATTAGAAATTCAATTTTCCTCTAAATAAAGGTGTGGTTTTTTAATAAACATTCTGGGCAGTTTTATAAAATTTGAAAGCCACCTAAAAGATTTAAAATCACTTTTCAATTTCAAAAAGTACTATAAATAAATAAATAAATAAATAAATAAATATATATATATATATATATATATATAAAACTAAAGTTATTTTTAATTTTTTTGTAGATGTTTTTAAAATTTCTAAATTGCCTAGAAAATAGAATTCCATATTTCAAAAGCTAGTTTTATTTTTAAGTAAAAGTTTTATTTTTCAAAAGCTAGTTTTATATTTCTATTTATGTATATACTAATGTGGTATTTAATGACAAAGAAATTAACTAATTTAAGATTGATAAAATAGATTATTTTGTTATAAGAATTCAACATACAAATAAGGGACAAATAGGGAAGCGAAAAATGTGATAGTCAAACATTTGTCTTGCTTAGAATGCGATGAGAAACATGCAGCCAGACCCCCAAATAACTATTTAGATGAGGAGATTTTCTTGTTGAAAATTGACTTGTCATGGTATACCAATTTTGTTAATTATCTAGCAGGCGATGCACTTCTATATTCTTTCACATCACACCAAAAAAAAAAGAAAGTTTTTGCATGATGTGAGAAACTACCTATAAGATAATTCATTGATATTCAGAAGATGAGTGGATTTGGTCATAAGAAGATGTGTAGTAAAAAAATGAACAAATATATATTATTCTCAAATACCATTCTTCCCTTATGGAGAGTATTTCATAGGTAACAAAACAACTCAAAAAATATTACAATTTAAAATTTTGTGGTGATTATTATTTAGAGATTGTTAGAATTTGGTGAAACAATGTGATAGTTTCTAAATATAGGTAACATACCTAAGATGAATGAGATGTCAATCAACAATATATTTGAAATGAAAAATCTTGACATACAATGTATACATTTCATAGAGCCATTTTCTTCAACCTTTGGAAAAAAGTACATACTCCTAGAAGTGAATTACATTTTTAAATGGGTTGAAGCAAATGCTATGATAAAGAATGACACAGGAATGGTTGTGTGTTTCCTACATAATATTATTTTTACAAGGTTTAGCATACTATGATATATCATAAGTAATGAAGGAAAATAGTTTTCATGCATATTATTTGGAGCCTATTTGGCTAAACATGGGACTAGGCATAAGAAAAAATTTAATATCAATCACAAATAAATAGGAAAGTGCAAAAATCAAATAGAGAGATCAAAAATTTATTGAAAAATGTAGTTAATCCATTAAAAAAAAATATTAGTTTCAATGTTTGGAGGAAGCAATACGGGCATATAGAATAGTGTTCGTCACTTCACATATGAATTCTTTTGGATAATTTGACATATATTTACTATTATCTTTGTATATATTTGAGTAGTTATTATATAAATTTTGCTAAATATTTATTTTGAGAGAATTTGATGAATATTAATGAAATCATAGCTATTTTGGGTAAACATAGTAGACTTGGTAGAGTAGAGACCTGAACGGGAGATAAGTGATGAAAATTCATGGTATTTCTAATGCCATAAGTTGGGTATACCTTCCAAGATCTTGTTGAATAGTTGTGGCATCCCTTCTTGTATATAAATCCACAAAATCAATTATGTTAATCTTTATACACTATAACTCTGTCACCATATTGACATAATCATTTTATTATACAACATAGTCTTAATGATCATGATATTTTATTATTGCCATGGTCGTACTATATCTAAAATACATAATAGCTAATACATTATTTTCACATCATAGCAACCAAATACCCCACTAATATAATCAAACATAGTGATTTATAGTATCACAACTTGTTCAATATTAAGCCAAACCACTAAATATTAAAGTAGAAATATTATTTTCCATTATGACTTTTTGTTCTAGAGAGCATTTACTATAATTATGACTTTTCTAAGGTCACAACTTTGTGCCCCATCAAGAAAACACCAAAGTCATTAATATTCCCAATGTCATGACTTGTATTATAAAAAGTAAATATATCAGTTATGATCATTCCCAGTGCCATAATATTTTATTCTAGAAAGAGTTTATATTAGTAATGACATTTTTAGTTTCCTGATATTTGGCTCCAAAAAGAATGGATCAAAGCCATGACCATTCCTAGTATCACGACTTTGTGTTATAGAAACAATTTTTTTCAGTTATGACATTCTCAGTGCCATGACATCATGCTCCGTAAACAAGATACTTGCATCATAGTATTTATTCTAGCCATGGCTCAAGTACTCAAGAGAATATCTAATAAGACAATAAAGTTGTGATCTCAAGTTTCACTGAGACTTCTAGCTTATAGAATCATGTGAATCCTTAAAGTATAAAAATAAAAATTAGAGAAATTCAAAAGAAAGAAGAGAAGGAGAATTGGATTACAAGCCAAGAGCACACAAAAACCCTAAGCAACATGATCTCAACCCCTACAGGGGCAAATCCAAAGCACACATGAGGAATCTTTATTTGGGATTGGGTTTTGAGACTTAGATCATTACTTAGACATTTTTTTGTAACCCTTAATTCCACAAGATGCCTTTCAAAACATGTCACAATAATTATTTTCCAATATAAGGATAAATTGAGCTTATAAATTTTATGTTTGTGGTAATATTATGATATGGTTATTAATGGATATGAATGTTATTTAGAACTAAGATTTTGAATTTTTACCAAATCATAAGTTTATGCTTGTTGGTCATAATGAATAGTGACATCAGGACACACTCATATAGAGGTGTCAAACGTGCCGGGCCGGCCCGGCCCGACATGAGGCACGACACGGTTTGGTCGTGCCTGGGCCGGCCCGGCACGTTCTTAAACCGTGCCCGGGCCCGTGCGGTGCCCGGGTTAAAAACGACCCGTGCCGTGCCTTGGCACGGCACGCTGGCACGGGTCCATCCCGTGCCAGTTCACACAGGCACGCGTGGCACTGGCAGCGTGTCACGTGTGCCGAGGCGTGACGTGAGTCGTGAGTCACGAGTCACGAGTCACGACCATGTTTGGCAAGGCGTGCCCGCCTATATCTAACCTGTGCCGTGCCCGGCACGGCACGGTAGCACGACCGTGCTCGTGAAAAACGGGTCGTGCCGTGCTGGGCCGGCCCGTTTGACACCTCTACACTCATATGGTATAATAAGAAGAAAGTGATAATACTTAAATTTTAATGCGTGAGATAAACCAATGTGTGAAAATCTAATATTACAATAATTTTAATCATTGTGAGTATTATTCTTACAAAACATGAAGCAAAAACATACTTATGATCAATCCATTATATATTTTATAGAAAAATTAATGTTCAAGCAATATGGGGTAATAAGTTGATTTTTTAACATAGGGGTTTCACCATAGTTTGTGAGTCACATGTCAGCCATAGAAGTTTGTGATATATATGTCATGTTACACATGTAAGTAGAAGAGACTCATATGATAGTGATAACACTACAAACCATGACCTTATCCTATCATTAGCCATACCTAGCTCATACATTTTTAATGGTCTCAACTATTAATTATTTCTCACAACAACTAAATATCCACGGGTGCTAAAGGTCAAGGTCAATTTCATAAGGCTATGATATTATCTTTATATGACTGGATAATCTCAAGTTAAAGCAATGACTATATTATAAATTCATGAATTTTGAGTTATAGAAAAATAAAATATCATAAGTACTCATGTCAAAGTTATAATAATTATTCAGTACTAACTTTTGGGTCACTAAATATTAGAGATAATATTACTCGAGTATGCCCATTTCTAAGACTATGACTTTTATCCTAAAAGGAAGACCTAGTCATGACTTTTACATGTAAGCTAAGTGTAAGCACCAAAGCCACTTCATAGTGGTATTTCCATATATTTATCAATAATGATGAATGACTAATATCATGGCCTCCAAATAATACTAGGGCCATAAAATAATGTTGGAAGCCATCACATATTTCATGACCACTTTATAGTGCCATGACCATCTATGAACTATAAATAATGAAGGCTTGAAGTTGTGACTATTTCATAGTTACATAATTTTAAGTTATTGAGAGATTAAACTTAAGTCATGGTCATTTTTAGTTCTATGACCATGTGTCATAAAAAGATCAAGAGGTCAAATAGAATCGTGATCATGTTTTAGAGTCATAACCTAAAGCTAAAGAAATGAAGGTTAAAGTTAAGACTTTCATTGAAAACTCATTTCTTACTTAGAATAATGTAAGGACAACTGAGTATAAAAGAAAAAATTAGAGAATTTTCAAAAAAATCTGTTTCTCCTTTTTTTTCCCCCTGTCAAAAAAAAAAGAAAAACTCATGGAAACTACAAACTTTAGGGGTGAATTTTGCACTCCTCAGGGGCTACATAAGTAAGTAAGGGAAGCATGAGCAATTCCAATCCCAAAGATAGGGGGTGTGCTATAAAACCCTCTTCTTCTAAAAATAAATTTAGGAATTTGTATGGTTTAGGATTTATATTATTTAGATTATGTAATATAATAGTTTGGATGATTGACATAATATTGGTTTGCTTATATTTTATGTTTATAGATTCTGATTGATGGTGATTAAATAATACTAAAATTAGAGTTTTGACTAATAGTGAGTTTGTGAAAAATTATCATGGTTGATAGTGATAGGTAAGCGATGATACTCACTCATGTATATGATAAAAAAAGTAGTGACAATCCTTAAAATTGTGATATATGAGATGAATCTATATGTCATCACTAGTATGGTACTTATGAAATTAAAAGTATGAATACTTTTACATGTTAATGCAATACATAGATCTTAGAGAAATTAGTTTGTAATTAGCATTTCCATTATGTTGAACATTCTCCTTGGATAGTTACCTTTAGTATATGAGTCACATTATCACTAAGAAGGATGGTGGTGGGCATTCCCTATGACATATATGAGTATGTGGTGACTTGAAAGGTGGTGATAGTCCTTGTAAGATCTTTTACTCATATGATTCCCATCATTAAAACTTAAAGGAGATGTATATTAATTATACAAGTATAATACTTATGAAGTTAAAAGTATAAATACTTACAAATCATACTAATCATTGGTCTTTGAGACAATAAAGGCTAGTAAATAAAAATGCATATGAAATAATCATCAAGGATAGTTGACAAAGTTACCTAAAAGGTATAAGATTGTGAATGACCCTCATGCATGGATAAAACATTATCTCATTGGTGACATACCAAGGGGATAACTATGAGGAGATCATTATTGGGAATAACTCAATGATGACAATCATCTTGTATGCCAATAAGACAATAAGAAATTTTCACAACACCATTACCTTCATTTTGTGTCTAATATAAAATATATCAAACAAATTAATGGTATCATACAAATTTGGTAATTAGACCTTGGACCTAAGATTGATTAAAATCTTAGTATTTCTTCTACTAAAAATGGTTTGCTCTCATTAGATAACTAAAATATTGATATATATCCTATAAACTGATATCTAAATTAAGTCCATTATATTACTTATATGACTTATGTCCTTATAGATCTTAGTTAATAGGATAACTTTGTTAATGAGTCTTTTGGGATAGTGCCTAATTGATTAAATCAGACAGAATAACAAAGTCACAAGAAATTTTTGATACAATTGTTAGAAATTATTTAGTTTAGTTAATTAACATAAATTGATATAATTATTCATGCAAAAGATAATTCATTTTTAGTAAATTAGATAACATTATATTTAATAAATATCATCTAATTAAATGTAGATTATTGTACTTGGATTTGTTTGTATTCATATACCCTTGTTTCATTTTCTTTTTTTTTGCTAGCCATTTTTAGTGGATTGAAGCCCTAAGATTGAGCTAAATCTTCTATACCCATAAATCAAAATAACTAGATGAATCATATCCAAACATAAAATTGACAAGGATAGTATGAAGAGCACCGAATGTAATAGAGAGAGAGAGAGAGAGAGAGACAAGGACGTGTTGGGCAAGCTATTTGATAACCCATCCATTACCATACTTTTGGTGATAATTGGATGTATGTAGAGATGGATAATAATTATTGGACTTGCTTACAACCTTTTGAAACTAATTATTTTGAGTTGAAGCTGACTATAAATGTTATGGTTTTGTAGCATAAATATACTAAAACGGAATTGAAAGACCCTAATTGACATGGCTCATTGCTTTCCTAACTATGTGACACTATGAAGATAAAAGGAGTTGACCTAAATGCATATAGACTTGTATGATGATTGATATCATTTTAAGGAGTTGTTTAAGAGACGTCCTCAACAAATCTTTGAGTCTTGGTTCCAAGTCTAAATCTTCTATAATGAATTGAATTACATAATGAGGTGTATAGTTGAGCTAGAAGATCTAATATGAATAAATTACCATAGAAGATATATTATTTGTTTGGAAAGCTTGCAAAAAATAATTACCTAACTCCATCGGATTGTTCATTTTTAAGAAGATAAACTGAGGTGTTGGAGTTGGATAGGTTCACCACAATAGAAGCAAAGATGGAAATCTTATTGAAGAAGTTGGATGACCAATAAGAAATGAAAAGAATGTTGGGAAAAACCTCTATTGTATATTCATATGAATCAATGGAATTGGAACTCAATTATCAAATAGAAGAGGCAAATCAAATAAAGAAAAATTGATATGTATTTCAACCCAATAATAATATTCTAATGTATTATCATCCGAATGTAAGAAATCATTAAAATTTGTTGTATGGAAACTATGATAGTAAGCAGCATTATATTGGGTAGTCCTCAAGAGATATGTAGAATAATATGATGAACTCCAAGGGAGCTCCAAATTAATTGTTAGCCATAATGAAGTAAAGTAAAACTAAGTATGGATGATGGTGTATAAATAATTATATCAGAAATTTAGAAGAAAAATAATAACCAAAACAAGTAAATGGGAACACTTGAAGCTAACATGAATGAAATGAATTCGGTAATGAGGAATAGCAATATTGAACATCATGCTAGTTTTCATTATCAATAAAAAAAGGAAGAGAGAATTATTTGTCAAGTGGTATGAAGGTAAATTCAAAGAATTTTTCCTCAATATTGCTTAGAAGAAGCAATGAGCTACAAAGACAATTAGGATAAAAAGATTTTGGACAATTTGGGGATGAAAATGTCTTGACTCTTCTAAGAGCTGCAACTCCATAGGTACAAGATGACTTTAAATAATAAGACTTTGAAATTTTTAGAGGTTGAAAGGTCATAACTTTCTCAAAAGATTTGGCTCAACTTGAAAGTCTCCAAGAAGCCATGATCCAAACTAAATAAGATGAGAGGAATGATAACTATGAATTCATGACACATACAAAAGTTTTGACTCCCAAAGAATGGTAAAATCAAGTTTCATCCAAAGATAGAAAAAGGGAAAAGGTGAATCTGAGAAATAAGTAATATTTAATCTTTACAAAGGCTTATAGGGTTTAGATGACCATGAAATGGTGTGTTGTAGAATTAATAATCTACTTTGTATTTCCATGAAACTAGTAGTAATTGCATGTCAATCAATAATTATAACAAAATAAATATGTAAACAAATTGGATGAACTTAGAATCTAAATGAAAACTTCTCAAGCCCTAACCTTGTTCAAAGTTTCAAATTATTCTTCTATAAATTAATTATCATAATTTTGCGATAAAATTAATTTCTATTTCTAAATTTAGCAACGAAATATTATTCCATCGCTTAATATTTTAAAATGATATAGTGAAGAATAAGTATGACATTTCTCATTTAGCTATGTTACTATATTATGTAGCTAAAAATAGAAATGGATAAGTATTCAATTTTTAAAAATACATAGATACAAAATTTTCATTGCTAAATATCATAAAAATGTATCCATGCACTACTTTGCATCTCACAAATCCATTGCTAAAAACATATAATAATTTGTTGCTAATTAATGATGATTTTATTTTTCATTTCTAATTATTTTATTATTTGTCATTTCCTTTTCTAATCCATTTTAAATCCATTCCTAATTTTATAAAAGGAATTGGGTGTTTATAATTTCCATTTCTCATTATTTCTTTTCTTTTAGTGTATAACCATAACCAAACTATTATTATAAAAAAATGTGTGTATATGTGTTCCTATATATATAGCTATATGTAGTACTACATATGTATATATATTCTCAGATATTCTTAAATGTGTTTATATTAATTTATGTTATGGATATAGAGATGTATATATGTGGGAAATGTGATGTATATATATGTGTGTGTGTAAAATAGTATATAGGTATATATATATATATAATTATAAATGTGCATGAAGTCGTGTATGTGTATATGTAGACATACATATAGTGGTATATATATGTGAGTGTCCATATTTATCTATAAAAGTATATATGTATATATCTTCTCGCATATTTTCAATCATGTATATATATACACACACATATATGTATATGTATCTGTATATATGTGGGATAATCAACAAATATAGACATATAATATATATATATATATAGAAGGTCCAAGTCACATGGCCTAGGGTAATCCACCTAGATCTTGAGAAAGTTAATTTTCCTCCATCCCACTAGTAGTAGGAGTAGCTGGTGGAAATCGAACTCGCAACCTGCATGAGGTTGCACATTTAGTATCTCACCATCTAAACTATTATATTATTTGGTCATATACAACAATATATATGGAGACATATATAGTAGTTTATATATACAATAGTATATAAGAATGTGTGTGTGTCGTATATATCTATATATATAGTATTTGTATATATATACTCACCTATTATCAAATGCATGCATGTGTGTGTATCTAAACACGCATGCTCGTGTGTGCGTGTGCGTATTATGTATATATGAATATATAGTAGTGTGTGTGTGTGTGTGTGTGTGTGTGTATTAGTATACATGTATTTGTGAGCTACGTGAAAACATTAAAAGAAAAGATGGAGAGAGAGGTTTGGAGATGGAGAGAGAGATTGGGAGATGGAGAGAGAGAGAGATAGGAAGATGGAAGGAGAGAGAGAGAGGGTGAGATGGGGGAGAGAGGGTGAGAGAGGGATAGATGGAGAGAGAGAGAGAGAGAGAGAGAGAGGGAGAGGTGGGATAGGAATAGGAATAGTAGAAAAGTGGCAGAAAGGAGTGAGAGAGATAGGGAGATAAGGAAGGAACTAGAGGGAGGGGGGGTGGGGGGGTGGAGATATTGAGTTGGAGAGAGAGAAAGGAGTTAAAGAGAGAATATCCAAAGAACTTATTTACTATAATTAATATATTTTTCCTAATTTTATAAGTTTCTTTTTCATCATTCGTAATAATTTTATATATTTTATGTCATTAGCATACCACTAAATATTGAAACTAGAAAAAATTATAGAATAAAATAAATTTATTAAATAATTAAATTATAATAACCCAAAAATTTGGGTTTGGGATTTAGTTCACCAAATACAAAAGTAATAAATTTTTAGTGCACTTAAACCACATTTCCTAGAATATTTTTACATACTTTACATCTTCATATATCATAAAAGAAATAATAGGGGGGGGGGGACATAAAACTATATATATATATAGTGTATGTTAGATAATATTTTTAATAATGTTTTCATAGGTAATATGTGTCTATATGTATGTATGTATATGTATGCACATATTGTGTGTGTGTAAAATATACATACGTACACACACACACACACACACACACACACATATATATAGTGTATGTTAGACAATTTTTTAAATAATGTCTTCATAGGTTATATGTGTCTATATGTATGTATGTATTTATATATGTATACGTATGCATGTATTTTGTGTGTGTGTGTGTGTAATATACATACATACATATATTCATACATACACACATACATACATACATATATATACATACATACATACATATATGTGTGTGTGTGTGTGTGTAAATAAACCTATGGAAGCATTTGTAAAACTATTTTCTAATATAACAGTACATATATTTGTGGGTGGGTGGGTGGGTGTGTGTGTGTGTGTATATATATATTGCGTATATGCATGGACATAATATATATATATATACTATTTAAATAATTTATACACACACACAATGTATATACTATGTATATTGACTATATATATATTATGTGTGTATATATGTACACACAATATATACATTGTGTGTGTGTCTTGGCACACATACATATAGATACACATAATTTATATATAATATGTTTCTATATACATAACATATATATAATATATATGTAGTATTAAAAAATGTGTATATATTTATAATATATATTTTAAGGCAATATATATGCATAATATATTTCCACATAATATATATATATTTACATACATACTTACTTACATACATACTTACATATATATATATATATATCATGTGCATATAAATAGACATAATATATACATCATATTTATTTTATCTATATGTTGTGTATATATGATTTATCTAGCCAATAGATATAGACATATACATAATATAGACATAGTCCATACTTATATATATATATATATATATATATATATATATATATATTTATTTATTTATTTATTTATATTTATATAAAATACTATATATGTGCACATTATATTGTGCATATATGTATATTGTGCACATATACATAATATAAACACATATACGTAATATAGACATAGTCTATACATTATATATAAACATTGATATTCACATTTGTAAATATTAATGTATTTCTCATTATGTTTTGTTATAATGACATATTAATTACATATTTTTATTATTTTTACTTATTTTGATGTTTTTAAAACTTGAATTAGCTATGAGAGATGATAATTCAAGTGACCGACGATCTCAATCTATGAGGATTAGTAGAGAAAGTCAACTAAAAGTTCATAAAGGAGAAATTTAATATTTATTCATTGATGATAATTCTATAAATATCTTTCCGCATTCTCTTACACATATAGAGGATACGTTGGCATCACCTCATCATAAGATAGACAGATTGACTGCCACTGATATTTTGTATTTGTGTCATTTAGTCATTCTACACCATAAGGTGTTGTTAGCTTCATTATAGCTATCATAAAAGGTACATGCATTGGTAATACAATATCAATAATGGTTGAATATTCATAATTCATTTTTTGCATACAAAGTTGTGATAAATTTTTAAGTTGGCTCACAATTGACAATAAATAGTAAGTACCTTTCAGAAATTTATTACATGCATGCATTATCATTTTTCATTCTTTTAGTTTGTAAAAAATTTATATTACAACTATGAATGAAAATATAAATAAATCATCATGGTTAAAATATGAAAATTTTAATTAAAAACAAATTATGATGTTGCTATACCAATATTATTATTAACAATTAAAATAATGTTTGTGTTACGATATTTTGGATAAGTAATAAAATTGAATAAAATATTAACTCAGTAGTAGAAAATTTGGGTGTATTTCATTTATATGTATATATACATATTGATGTTAAATTACTTACAAATTTATTTCCTCTACTTTTCGTACAATTGGCAAAATATTTAAGGATGAATTAGTTGTAGAATGTATAAAGTAAAGTAAATGCACAAGTATAAAAGAATATTATTGGGAATAATATGAAATACAATTTTATTGCATTTACCAATTTGTTAAATGATTTTTAAATGAAATAGTATGAAAAGAAATGCATCATAATGTATTGTTACTTTTTTTTTTTGTTTTTTGTAGAAAAAATATAAATGAAATAATGCTTTGTTGATTTAGGTGAAAGATACTAGAAAATATGTGGCTAGTATCAGATATAATGACTAGTTTGGATAATAAAGAAAAAGTATAGAAAAGATACAAAGTTAAATAGTATTCTCCTTAATGTTTGGATAAAATAGTGGGGATACTAGAATAGTGAAGGGTTTAAGACCTCATTCTAGATGACATCACACAATCATCAATCAGAGAAAATAGAAATGATCATGACCTTTCAAATATATTAGAGTTTCAAAGATGACCTACCAATATTCAATAAATTTAAAAAAATTGTCTTTATGGATAAGTAGTCAAATGATATTAATGTGAGTTTCTGAATTTATACTCGTAGTATGTTATATAAATTGCAATTTATGAAACAAAAAATTATAAAAAAAAATAATTTTTGGCATTCATAGGAACTAATATGCAAAGTCAGGTATTTTTTTTACAGGTTACTGATGAGTTATTATATATGATCTTTTTAAATGTAATGACTCACTTAAATTTTATATTAATATTTAGTAGAGTTTTGACAATTTCATCTACTAGTATAAATTTTATCTGAATATAGTACTAATGAGTTATGATGTATTGTAATAATTACATGAAGCTATGGAGAATATAATTGTCATTGATTAACAATTGACAAATCCTTCTATAGAGGCTCCGGATATTGATGTTGTGTATATTTACCATCAGACTATTGGAGTAGAGTCGAAAAAAATAGTGAGAGTCTTGGTACCTATGCATCTATATTTTATCTAGGTTCTATTTAGAGCACTTCATCTTAAGCTTCTAATTATTAATAATTTGATTGATGAGTGATTGCAAGAGAAGGTGCAGAAAATTCATGATATTAATAAAGAAAAAATTGAGGAAATACAACAAAAGAATGAAGAGATGCAAAAGTAAATTGAAGAAAAAAAATGAGGAACACAGAATAAAAAGAGAGGAGAAAAGAATGAAAAAAAGAAGAGAAAAGAATGAAAAGAGAGGAGGAAATGCAATAGGAGATCTTGAAAATATGGAAAATTATGCGCAAGATGGTAGAGACTTCATTTTTTTTTATTATTCGGAAGATAATCCATCTAAATCTCTGGAGAAGAATACTCATCCTCAATAAGGATGCATAGCTATTTGTTTTATCGTGTTGTTGCATTTTTGTAATGAAATTTTTTGTGCTTAACTTTTTTTTTTTTGGTATTCTTATTTTTTATTGTTATTAATGAGCACCGGAATGATTAAACTTTGATGTTTATTATTTTATGTTATACTTAATTAGTTGATATTATGTTAATGTTATTGAATGAATAATGTTCATGTACTTATTAGATTACAAGGTATATGATTTCTGTATATATATTTGTATATTGTTATAATTTTTGTAATACAAAAATTATAACAAATGAGACATATTCTTATTGTAGAAAATAGAAATGAAAAATTATGTTTTGATTCCATTTCTAATTTAAAAAAGGATTTTATATTTATAATTTATTTCATCACTATATTAGTATTAGAATAGAAACAGAAATCGAGATCTCATTTCTCAGTCATTATAGTTAGAAATGAAAAATTTCCACCGCACATTAAAAATAATCGGTCGATTTCCATTTCTAAAATTTAGAAAGGGGTCTTTTAGAAATAAACTATTCTATTTCTATCAAGGTTGCTAATTCAATATTACGTCAAAATTAGAAATAAATTTGACCGTTTCTAATATTTGCATTTTTTCTTGTAGCAATATATATATATATATATATATATATATATATATTGTGAATATTTTTTGTCCCTCACTTTTTCCTCAAATTTAACTCTTACTATTTCTAACTCATGTACAATTTTCATAGCCATGGAGTTGAAGTATATAAAACTATTCCTAATAATATGATAGTTAATTTGACAACCACCTTGGTGAACATATTAAAGTCAAACATAATTAAGGAACGAAATCTATCCTTAAGACCAGAGCAATTATATTCTTTTAATTGATTGGACTATCATGTCTTTAGTGTATATTATACACACACACACATATATAAACACATAATATGTATATGTGTGGGTGTGTGTGTGTATATATATATATATATATTGAATAAATATTTTCAAAACTATTTTTGTTGGTTATATATTTATATTTGATGTGTCTACATATAATGATACACACACACACACACACACACCCACACACATAATATGTACATTTATATATATTGTAAAATATTTTCAAAATTATATTTTTAGATTATATATTTATATTATTGTGTGTGTGTGTATGTATTTTTTTGTCTGAGGACATGATGTGAAACATACAAGTATTTCTATTTTATTATGAATGAAATTTTAATGGCACTAAAACCCAATTAAGATTTAATTTGGTATATTAAACCCAAAATTCAAAAAATTGTGTTATTAAATATTAATTATTTTCAAAATATCGTATTATTACACAACATTCTCTTCCTATTAACAATCTCTTTAATATAATTATACCTGAAAAATATGCATTGGTGATGGATTTATAATGAGTGGTGATGTGACAAATGGTAAGATCCACTCGACATTAAACCACAATTTAACTGAGACGAATCTCAGTTAATCATCAAGGAAAGTAGACACGAGACGAGACGCAATAATTGAAGGTTTCACGGAGTAAGAGAATCATGTTGGGCCTTCTTGAACAGCTTGTGTTCAATATGCTGAGCAAAGGTTCGAGGAGGAAATAATATCGGCTCATGTTCAGAAATCACCTCTGGTAATGGTTTCAGAATAATTTTCTCTTTGGGGGGCTCACAAAAAACTGCCCAAGAGATCCGTACTTTCTCCTTGTTAACAAGTCCCCTATGTAGAATACTCTTGTACTTGCCATTGCTCAGGATCTCAATGGTATCGCCTATGTGCATGATGATGGAATTTGGCACGCATTTTGCGGTCACCCATTTGTTGTCGTAGAAGAGTTGGAGTCCCGGGACCATGTTGTGGAGGATGAAGGTGAGGGCACTTACATCTGTATGAGCTTCAACGCCAAGCGCTAGTTCTGGCTGAGGGCACTTGGGGTAGTAGTTGATCTTCATTTGCAGAAGTAGCTCTTCAGGACCACCTACCTCTTCTTCAAGCTTCCCCTCTTCTAAGCCTAAACCAAGTGAAAGCGCTGAAAGAACTTTGGTTGCCAAAGATCTTATTTCCCTTGCATACTCACTCGTGGCGTCGCTGCACGATGGAGTATGGACATTGTACATTGCATATACACGAAATGCGGTATAAATAGATATCAACTATAATAGCCATGCAGTTTTTCTCTACTAGATGATGAACATTTTGCAAAACTATTAGTGCTCCGTTCTGAGAAAATGTTAGAGGCGTAGGTAGGAATCAATTAATCTAGATGCTAGAAAACATTTAAACATGAAACAATATGCATTGCGTAGTTCAAATGATTTATATTGCTCTCAATTAACACACACACAAACACACACACACACACACACACACATCAATCTTAAAAAATAATTTATATTGTATCAATATGCCCACATATATTGCTAATTTATTAACAATATCAACATAGCTTAGTTCAAATGATGACTGATGAGGGGTTAGCTGTAAAACCACCGTTTATCGATCAGGCCATGGATTTTCAATCCTACTCTGAAATTAATGTTTTATGCCAAGACTTACCTGCACCTAGAGCCTAGAGGTAATATTATAGAATTTCGAGTAAACTTGATTACACATCCACAGTTTTAAAAAATATAACATATTACTGTAACAAAATTATATCATCTTTTTATCAAATCATAGAAAACAAATGAAAAAATTTACTTTGTTATTGGTTGAAAATTAATAATGTGAAATGTTAATAAAATCAATCACACAATGTGAATTTTCCAATTCTTTTAGCAACTCAATTAATAATGAATTAATATTATTATCGAAACATTAAATATAATTAATCAATTGCAAATACTTAAACTATTAATAATTCATAAAATATCAGTTGTGAAAATCTAGTTTAAAATAACATTAAAATAATTAATATGAACACAAAACTAGATCTTCAAAATTTATTTGATCTTCTTTACGTTGCATGACCTTGAATTATGGTACTCCACCTATAGGCTATTGGTGATATATTAGTGCATATTAACAAAATACAATAATATAGAACTCAATTAATTTACTGTCAAATTAATAAGAATTTATTTAAATAGTTTTTTAATTAAAAAATAAATTTGCAATTTTAAATGAAACATTTTTTTTTTCTTTCATTTTCACTTAAAATAATCTAGCATAAAATGACATCTTTAACAAGATTAAAAAAAAAAAACGAAACATGTTTTATTAACTTCTAGATAGTTATGGAGATGTTTAGGTTGTAGTTCTAGTACCGTTGTGGTGATTAATGTGTTATGTAATCACCAAACAAATTTAAGAAATCGTAAACGAGTCAGGCACCGTCCCATCCCAGCTGCCCAAACTGAGGAAACTTTACATAATTTAAATGAAAACTGTATTTCAGTTTTATGGAAAGTATTATCGAATTAAAGAAAACTGCAGGAATAACTCACTCACATGTAATCAGTAGGTATTTTAGGCCACATCGACAAGTCGAGTTTATCTTGAGGATAAGCCAGATGGAAGAAATAGTCCTCCCATTCCAGCTTACCGCTCTCATTGTTAGCTAGCTTACTTCCATAGCCTTGAATCTTTCCAGATGCCTGATCATTCGCGTACTTCTCTTTCTCTTCCACAGGGAGATCAAAGAACTCCCGACCCGCTTTCTTTACGCGATCAATGATCTCGTCAGAAATTCCATGGCCGACTATATGCATAACACCCCACTCCTTGGATGCATTAACAAGTTCGCTGCGGCACTTCTGACGGGAAATCTCGTTGTCGGAGTCGAAATCTAACAAATCGATCGTCGGGATTTGAGGACCACTTTCGTTTTTCTCATCCTGGAAGACGTCTCTAACGCTCGTGAGCTCCTCGCTGAGCCGAATGTACTCTTTAGGAATCGATTTAATCCCACTGCTTGATAGAATCTCTACTCTGGAAGCCACAGTAGCCATTACTGATTTATTCCTTTCCTCTCTACTCAACGGTAAGTGGTATCTACTTCGAATATATTTGTAAGGGGTTTTATAGCTGCTTATGTTATAAGGTGCCACCTACATGGCTGACCGCAATAAAATCAAGTCGATGAGAATGCGCTTTCGTGCACATACACGTGATGAGTTTGATCGAGTGGCTTTGTTTTCATTTGCGCACGTGATCAGTGCTGCAGTTAGCCCGCTGACTGTTCGCCAGACGTGATGATTCTCCCCGAAGCAATTCTCTCAGAAAATGTTAGGTGGAGTAGAGAAGTGTCAATCGTCACGGATTTGGACAATGGACACAATGCTTTGTGATACCATTCACACGTATACGTTAAATGGCCAGGCCTTTTTTGATGGACGGTGCCCCGGTACGGCCTAGTACGGACGCAACCCAGCTTGAGAACATCCAGCCCAGCACGGCCCACCAATCCAGCTCATTCCTGGTTCGAGCTGGGCCCGCCTAGACTTGCCGGACCGGGCAGTTCATACCCCTGGGGTTTCCAGATAAATTTTAAAAAATCCAACATGTCCCCCGGGTTAGTTTTCCATGCAATCGGGCCGGGGGTACACGTGCATACATGGCCCGGCCCATGGACCATGGCCCAAACCTTGCCAAAGCATTGGCCTAACCCTGCAATGCCCGATTACAAATAGTGCCGCGCCACTGCCGGGGCAGGAACGGCAGAACCGGGTTGTGTCTGGGCTGTCCAGCCCATTTGACAACTTTATTCCCAAGTTCATGTCTTAGTTTTAAATTAGTTTAATAGTAATTCTAAGTTAAAAACATGAAATAAAAAAAATCGGAAGTATTTTTGGAAAAGAAAAATAAAATAAAATAAAATATATTTACAACAACTTGCATAGGGAGTAACCACCAGGGTGGGTTACATAAATTATCTAGCTAAAATAAATTTATAATCATTTAACTTTAAATAGCTAAAATAATTTTATATAGCCAAAATAATTTTTTTGGTAAATTTTTGTTTAATTGTTGTACCAAAATATAATTTAGATTTACATTTATCTAAAAATCAAATAGCTGCCTTGTGGTTGCGCTGGGCATTGTTATTTGTTCGTCAACCATTCATGCCTTTTAGAGTTTGGCAAGAGATTCAGACATAACTGATCGTCCAGTCTTCCTAACTATGGGACATGGGGATAGTTCAAGATTCAAGAATAAGTATTTTTTTTCTTTTTTTTTTTTTTTTTGAAAGTAGATCATTATAATATACATTAATAATATTTATGCAAATCTAGACACCAGTTTTATTGGACATATGCGCGCCATGAATTACGAAACTGCAAAAGCAGACGCAGGGTTAGGGGAGTCATGTGGTTCATTCACTATGTTTATGAAGGTCATGATTATATAGTCGTCACCTTAGCAACGGAAATACGCGCTCAAAATCTTTAAGCGTCATTCTTCCCATATCATATTTATTTTTGTTCCAGATCTGGATTCTTTTCTTATATGTCATAGGCTGTTACCAAACATAGCTGATTCCCGTTTGTATTTTCTCTGACAAGTAATTAATGATTCTTCCAGAATCATCGCCTGAAAATTTTGCTACGGTGTTAAAATAATTAATACAAAATTCCCTAATTTTTAATATTTATAAAAAAAATTGACATTTATGATGTCCCTAATTTATAAACACACACACACACAGTAGGGTTAATTTGTTTTGGTACAGGAAATATATAGAGTATTTACAAAAAATTAACCAAATATTTAATAAAATTTAAAAAATTACACTAAAAACTAAATTATATATATTTTAGCACAATATAAATACTAATATAAATTCATGTTTTATAGTATATCAAAATCAAAATAATTAAGTCTTTGATGTACAAAAACTTGAATAAATTTTAAAAAACACAAAATATGAAAATAATTAAGTTTTCGTGCACTAAAATATATCAATTCAATTTTATATTTTACTTATTTTAAAAAAATTTAAAAATATATTTTCAATTCAAAAACCAATTTATTGAATTAGAAATTGTTTAGATTTTTATAAATAATTTAGAAAAACTAGATCTGATAAAATTGGGATTCAAACCCATGTTTTCAACAATGTAAAATATATATTTGTCACCCAAACACACACAATAAATCAGTTATCATATGATTAATATATATATATATATTAACATACAGTAATATAAATATATAAACATATGTAGATATGTTTACACACATACACACACACAACCACAACAATAATATGTGTAGATAAATAAAAATATATATATAGACACACACACACACACACAAACACACACACACACACCATTATATGTGTGTGTGTGTGCGTGCGTTCATGCGTGTGTGTGCATCTGTATGTATATAAACATATCTGTATATGTTATGTTTATATATAATTCTATAACTATATGTCAATATATATATTTATCTTATTCTTATATTTACTAATTGATTTGTTGTATGTGTTGGGGTGGTAAAAGATTATTTTACATTGTTAAATACACGAGGTCAAATCACAATCTTTCAAATCTAATTATTTACTAAATTTTTTGAAAAAGCCAAAAATGATTTCTGAATTCAAAACTAAAATTTATTTTTTTTAAATATGTGATGGGCAAACAAAATCAGATTAATGTATTATATATATATATATATATATATATATATATATATATATATATATATATATATATATATATATATATATATATATATATATTAACATACATTAATATAAATATATAAACATATGTAGATATGTTTACACACATACACACACACAACCACATCAATAATATGTGTAGATAAATAAAAATATATATATAGACACACACACACACACACAAACACACACACACACACACCATTATATGTGTGTGTGTGTGCGTGCGTTCATGCGTGTGTGTGTATCTGTATGTATATAAACATATCTGTATATGTTATGTTTATATATAATTCTATAACTATATGTCAATATATATATTTATCTTATTCTTATATTTACTAATTGATTTGTTGTATGTGTTGGGGTGGTAAAAGATTATTTTACATTGTTAAATACATGAGGTCAAATCACAATCTTTCAAATCTAATTATTTACTAAATTTTTTGAAAAAGCCAAAAATGATTTCTGAATTCAAAACTAAAATTTATTTTTTTTAAATATGTGATGGGCAAACAAAATCAGATTAATGTATTTTAGTATACTAAAACTTAATTATTTTCAAATTGGGTGATTTTTTTTTTAAATTATTTAGGTTTTACGTTTTAGTATACCACAACTTAATTATATTAATTTTGATGTAGTTAAACTCAAATATCCTAATAATAAATCTAATTTTGCTTATTCTTTACGCATCACTCATTAAAAAAACAAATTTTGGAAAAAAAAACTTTTTTTATTTTAAAATTACTTTTTAAATTTGAAAATCAATTTCTGAATTTGAAAGTTGTTTTCAAATTATATATGTGTATATGTGTGTGTGGGTGTGTGTGTGTGTGTAAACATACATATTGTTATATATTTGTATATATAAAAAAATATATCTATGCAAGCCTATGTATATAATACTATATATATAACATATATATATATAAACACACTCACATAAGATCCACCATAAGATAAAATATCAGATAACAAAAATAAATATCCATAAATTTCAATAAATAATTTATAACAAAAATTTAAAAACCTTAAACACAAAAACCATTAATTTGGATAAAAAATGTTGCAAAAAATTAATAACACATCACAAATAACTATGAGTCATTCTCCTGAAGAGTATTAACCTCTGAAAAATTGGATTGATCCTTTTTAAAATGATGAAAAATAGATGATTTCTCTATCAATTTGCACATTATTTTCTATCCTTTCAAAATCTTTTGTTGCATTTCCTCATCTCTTTTAAATCTTTTAGCCTTTTTTTTTTTTGAATTCTTCAATTTCCTTTTGCATCTATTTATCCTTTGTAATGAATCATGAATATCCCACATCTCCTTGTGAAAGCTCTCACCAAATATATAATTGTAATTGGAAGATGATGATGAAGAAATTCCAAATAAAATCTGGATAAAATATAGATGCATGGGTACCTTGAACTTATACTTGCCATTTTTTGGCTCTACTCTGATAGCCTAATGATAAACACGCACAACATCCATCTCTTGCACTTTTGTAGAAGGATCTATCATTTGTGAAACAATTGCAATCATTTTTTTTACAACTTCTTATAATTATTAACATAAAATATAATGTATCAATTTCTATATTAAAAGAAATTTTATACTAGCAAAACAAACTATCCTCTCCCTGATACATATTATTTTAAAAAAATGAGAAATTTGTAATCTAATAAAATGAACATTAATTTACTATAAATTTGTAATTAGTGTTTCACATTCTATTATAAAATGAGAAATCTAGATAAATATACTTTTTATTTGAATATGAAAAGAGGATAATAAAAAAGAGAAAGATGAAATAGGAGATAGAAAGATAGAGAGAAATGAACTTTATATTCTTTTATTAATTGAAGTGAGTATATGTGCCCCCTATAGGCTTACAAAATATTATTTCTTTTACTTATATTAATGGTGAATTATTGAAAACATAAGTTAATAAAAACTTTATAAATGTGAATATAGTCATTCTCCATTCACATAAATATTTTTTTATTTATAACACTCCTCCTTTAATGGCCACCATTAATAATATGTCTAATAAAAGTCTTGTTTGTAGAACCCAATGGGATAAAGCTTAGCAAAAGAAATAATGCACAATATTCATAGTTTGTTAGGAGTGGCTTGTTTAAAACATGCTAATAAAATCCAGTGGTACAAAACCTATATGAAAGAAAAAATATTGTTGTATACTAACATCTTCTCATAAGCATGCTCTCCCACATGTCTATATCTTTAAGTTGATACATTTCAATCCCATGTAATATCTTCTTTAATGCTGAAGTTGGCAATGACATCATGAATAAGTCTACTAGATTGTAACCTTAACATATTTGTTGACCATCAATTTCACCACTCATATAGAGTTCATGTACATAAAAAAACTTTGGAGAAATATATTTATGTTTATTTCTATCAATATAATAATCTTAGATATGTGCAATGCATGTAATATCAGCTTCAAATAATATTGTTGAACTATCTTTTATAAGAGTCTGCATTATACTTGTCTATATTGAATCATCGTTCTTAGTCATATAAATTCAAGGCTTATCATGATTTTTTTTTATAATCTATGAATGATTTGATGATGAAAATCATCATTATCTGCTTAATGGATCTTCATGAAATAACAATTCTATTCCAATTAAACATATATCTTATTTGTGATCTAGCCTTATGTAAAGTTGAAAGGTATCATGCATCAGCATATCCAAATAATTACTACTTTGATTTCTTTGAGTAAAATATACTCATATCAGTTGCTTCTTGGAGGTAATGTAATATTTACATGACACCTTTCTAATATCTTTGGGTTGGAGTAGAACTATACTTGATTAATAAATTGATAGAAGAAAAATAATATCTAGCCATCTAGGTGAGTAGATTTAGCAAGATATATAAGTGCACCAATGACACTAAAATTTGGTACTTCAGGACTAAATAATTTTTTATCACTTTGAAAAGATTGAAATATATTTTTTTTCATGTCTAAATGGACAACCATTGGCGAAATTAAAAAGTATGTTTTATCTAAATATGAATATTTAAATATTTTCTTAATATATACTAATTAATGAACTAAAACTTTAGTAGATAAATATTTGATATGCAAGGCCCCGTCAAAATTATGTTTTATTTATATAAAAATATTTAAAGATTTTTGTAATATATACTAATTAATGAACTAAAACTCTAGTAGAGAAAAATTTGATATGCAAGAGCAAGACCAGACAAAATCAAAATTTCCCAAGATTTTTTATCTCAAATTCATTTTCAAATATTTTATTGTTCATGTGAGCACTTCAAGAGTCTCAATAAAACATCACGATAATAATTGAAAATCCAATTTTTGATTTCTTAATAAAGATGCACGGGCATATAAGGTTATTTACATACCATTCTTTCAATCAATACTCATTGATGTGATTGTATCACATATATATGTTCTGATTACTTGAATCTATATGGAGATCATTGTAATTTAATTGAGCACATATCACATGGCTTTGTATTATTAAATTTTGGTAATTTACATCCTTTAGGAATTTTCATATATATGTCATTATCTATTGATCCATATAGACAAACCATGACAATATCTATGAAATGTATGTAATCTTTCAAAAATACCAAGTTTATTACTAAGTAGAAAATGTTTGTGTCCATGATAGATGAATATGTTTTTTCATAGTCAATACTAAGTTTTTGTGAGAAACTTTGTGCTACTAATCATGCATTATATCTTTTGATTTCATTATTTTCACTGTGCTTTCATACAAATGCCTATCTATATCCCATAAGGTTTTAACCTTTTAGCTATTTGGACTACATATCTAAAAATGTCTTATTTTATTAATAAGTTTAATTCTACACGCATAACTTCTTTCTAATTTGGTAAATCATTTCTATTTCAACATTTGTCCACATTTTGTGGTTTGGGATCCTCTGTCCTCATCAATTTGTATGATGTTTAACACTATTTGAAAAACAAAAATATTGTAGATAATAACTTTATTTCGAATCATATTTTTTTCTATCATGCTTATTATTTATTGATATTTTATAATTTCATGTACATGTGCCTATTCAATACTATTTCTTTATTTTGAACCTATTCAATGGTTTTTTGTTCAATACACACCTCTACAAAGGTTGTTTGTTCACCAAATACCAACCCATTGTCCGTTTTTTATTATATACCTTTTCATGAGTATTAATTCTCATTTGTATTATCGTTATTTTGGAAGTTATACCTTTTGTGCCAATAGTTCTCCTTTGAATTTACTTTACAAGTTTATTATTAGAAATAATACAAGTAATGTAAATATATTTTGTTTTATTTTTATTCATTATTTAAATATAATATGTATTTCTTCAAATATATTTAGAGTTGGAGAAATTCCTTGTCAATTTGCTAGAACATAACGCATCATTAATATGGAACCTAGTTTAATTTGGCAACAAAATGTTTGCTCTTTAGTCTTCAATTAATTTTGTAGTACTAGATATGTTACTTGGATTGACATTTGTTAAAGTCAAATCTAGAAATTATCTTTTATCTTGAAGAATTATGTATGTGGTTTCATAATCATCAAGATATATATTACCCTCATTCATCTTGAGATCGATAACACATGAATTTTAAATATAACTAATATAAAAATAATAAATAATATGACTAGAATCAAATATAATAGTGAAATGATATATTAATTAATTAAGAAATACCATCCAATAATTATATTATCATTATTCATCAAAAAATTAGGTTTTCACTTTGGAGCCCCAATGAAATCAATAATAATATATTAGGTATATTGGTCACTTTTGGTAAAAATCATTTATATATATTTTTCTTTTCGTCTATTACTACTTAGTAAAAGATAGTCAAATGTTTAGGCATATGACAGGTACATAACCTATACATTTCATAGCATATATTCTCATGATTCTTGGGAGTTTTTATTTTATAAGTATTTTTTATTTTATCTTGATATTAATCTACTTATGGTGGTGAGATTTTTTTTTCTAAGAATTTGAGAGATTATCAATATGATATTGAATTTTTTAATATTATCACAACCAAGAATAATCATCATTTATGTCTACGAGCTTGAGATAACATGTATTCAATAAAAGGAATTGTACGAACACAATTAGACTAGATTGATGATTTTTCATCAAAATTTAAAAAGTGTATTTAGTATTAATAATCGAATATAGATGATCTCTTTCTAAAATATTAAATATTAGAAACATGAGTCTTTAATATTATTGACAAACTTTTGATATACAACATATTAATAATAATCAAGTCTATTATAAAGTATTAAGTTTTATAAAATAAAAACAAAATATATAATCAAATTTATGAAAAATTTTGAATTTTATTCTTTTATTGATTTGGATCTCCCATTTATAGGGGTTAGGAAACATCACAATTTAATTTATAATTTTAAATTTTGCACTAGGAAACACCAAAATTAAATGCAATATTTAATTAATGGAAAACTATAAGGTAATTCATAATTAATTGTATTATTTATAATACTAACAATAATATACATTTTTTGTTTATAATCAAAATCAAATATTTATATATGTGCAAGCCTGAAAATACTTTAAGTTTAAGACTAGATAATACCTTCAGAGTAAACTCATGCAGCTAATGTGGTAACTATTATAAAATATGAATTAAAGATAAATATATTTTTATTTTGTGTATAAAAAAAGAGAATTGAAAAGAGAAAGAAAAAGAGAAAGAGAGAGAGAGAGAGATAGAGAGAGAGAGAGAGAGCGCACGATTCCTTATACAAGCTTATAAAAATTATATTCATTTATTCATTTTAATGGTGAGTTATGAAAATCAAATTATGAAAACCCAATTAATATTCTTATATATTTTATGGTTGTGATAATCATCATTTTTTATGATATCTAATATTATTTGTAAACAAAAAATATCAAGGATTATTTCCTTATTTCAAACATCTTTAGAGGTATTTTTTTTAAATGCCTTTATACGGGCTTTGTTCATTATGTGTTGGTTCAAGGGACTTTTGTTTTTCATATGCATCTACAATAGTTTTTTGTTTATCATATACCTTTTTAGAGGTATCTATTTTTGATCGTGTTATCATTTTTTGATGAGTTATATCTTTTAAACTAATAAGTTTATTATACTTTAGGTAAAATTTAGACTCATTTGCTAATTATCTTTTAGGGATATCAATCTATACTAACATATTTGTTATTGATAATTGTAACTATGTTCCTTTCTTTGTATCGATAAAAACAATATTGTAATTGATGTGAAAGTTTTGAAAATAAATGATCCTTTGAATTTTTAGTTATAATTTATTTATGCGAAGATCATTATGAGACATTATAGATATATTTTTAGTAATTTATCATAATTGTTCTAGAATTGACTTTTCTCTCCCTAATGGAGGTAATTAACTCACTTTAAAAAGACAATGTACAAAGTGGGATGTAAAAATATCTTTTCTTAAGGGTTCACGATATCTTATGCTAGAGAGAGAATCAAAATATACATAGATCTTAAGTATTCATTAGGGACCCATTTTATAATGTTGTTTAGATGCAACTATTATATAAAATATACAACCAAATATTTATAAATGAGAAATATTTGATTGTTTGCATAATACAAATTGTGAAGTGGAGTATTCATGGAAGCTATTGGTTGAATATGAACCAAGATTGTAGCATGCATAATAGTATATATCCAAGCATTCTATGTAAAAAGATTGATGACTCAATTATAGCTTAATTAATTGATGATATAACTTTCAATATAGCTTGTGAGAAATAAGTTCAATAGTATTCCTTAGGCACAAAAATTGTCTGGTTTATTCAGTAGATATTGTTTGTTATGTTATCCAATTTTTTGAATTAAGCAATATCCCAAAATCTCACTGGGTGAGGGTGTCTCATCCAACTAGTCCAACAAGTATATGAGATATATAAGTAGTAAAGTAGACTTTCATCCAGATTTTAATTTCATATGGATTTTATAGGTAGTTTGATCAAACAAAAATGAGTCAACTGTTGTTTTAGATGAAAGGATAAGGCTGAGTTTTTGATAAGATTCTTAGATCTTAGAGTTAGTTCACTCTATTATGCAATGATAGCATATCTAAATAGTTTAAATTGTATTGTGCTTATTATAGAACAAAGATTGGACTATAATAAAAATGCCATATTGCTCTAATATTATACAAGGTGATTATCAATTGTTGGGCCATACTCAATGATGGCCCTCTTGTAGTTAACTTCTTAGTATTTTATCACCAAAACAATAAACTGTCCTTGCTTAAGGGTCATTCACAAGTATATATCTTTTAGTTAACTTATTAACTATCATTAAAAGTTACTTCATATGTGTATTTATATTCTTTAACCTCGTGTATTATATAGACATGAATTACTATGATAGTAAAACTATTTGTACTTCCAGCTTTGTAAGTACCATACCTTCATAATTAATTTACACTTTCTCTTAAATCTCACTAGTAGAAGTTATATAATAAAAAGCAACTTGCAATATTATTACCACCATATGAGTTACCTCTACTTACATATGTTTTGTGGCTTATATATTATGTTTTACCACAATGATATACAACTCACACATAAAGTGTGAAACTCTTAAGATAACATTCTATAAAATACTCACATCAATTGAGGGTCTATTGATGGTTCATTCAATTATGCATGATAGCTTATCTAAATAGTTTAGATATTATCGTGCTTAAATATAGAATAAATGTTGGACTATTATAAAAACAATCTAGTGTGCTAATAGCATGAGAGGTGATTATCAACTATTGGGCCCTACTCAATGATGGTCCCCTTGTAGTTATCCACTCATTATTTTACTATTGAAACAATAAATTGTTCATGCTCGAGGGTCATTCATGTATTTTTACTACTATTTATAGTTGCTTCATGTGTGTATATATATTCTTCGATCTCATGTATCATATAGACATGAACTACTATGATAGTAAAAGTATTTTTACTTTTAACTTTGTAAATACCATACTCTCATTATTTAGTTACCCATTTCCTCAAATCTCGCTAGAAGTTATAAATTGCTTGATACCAAAGTATCTCGAATTTAATTATGAATTCACATATTCTTGGAGATTGTGAGTTCGATCCCCTTGATTTATCATCAACCATCTGGATAAGAAACCATGCCTCTTGGAGTATGAGCAGATTACCTTTAGCCCAATTAGGCCCATATATACTAACTAGATAAAAAAACTATACATTCATTTTTCATATATGCTATGTCCTACTAGCTTATAACGTCATGTAATTTATTAGATGTAATATTCAACTATCTCATTCTATGACAACTTAGTTATATGTTTCAAGCATAAAGTCTCTAACTGTGATTATAACTTATAAGATGCACAAAATTATGAAATGTCTATCACATTCTTTGAATTGTAATTACTAGAAGAGAATCTCTACAAAACTAGTGCAACCAAGTGTCTATTGTTCTTTATCAAGTAGACATAAGGTAAAGAAAAGTTTGAAATTCATGAAGGGACTTGTGGATGATATGGTGGGTCTCATCAATGATGTCTAGCATGAAAAAAATGTATAATGTTCCTACAAAATTTCTTTTCTTAGTATTACATTACTTCTAGTTGTTGCTTATTGGCTTTATCTTTGATGTTGTCCTCTTCTATTTCCCTCTCCATATTCATGATTTAGATATCCAACATCTTGATGAGAGAGTTGATTTTGGAGGAACTCCAATGATATTGGATCATACAAGAAAAAATATCTAAGAGCATCCATCAACTAAAACTCTATGGCTACCTTGAATGGAATCATGAATGTTAACATCTACCTCAACTATGAAGAGGTCAACATGATTGCAATAATTTCAAATCATCTCAAGAATGTTGAGTTTCTAGGTGGTGAGTGACCACTTAATAATTTTAAGCTAGTCTACCATGAAGATGTTGTTCTCACCATTGTCATCATGTTCAGCTGCATTTGTCATGCGGAAGGGGTGGTAGTTTTTCTTAAATGAAGAAAAAAATACCAACATCCATTGACTAGGTTCATAAAGTAATGTTAGGTGGAAACAACATGACTTCAAAATTTGAGAGCTTTGGGTCATCGATCACATGAGATGATGCATTTTAAGGAGTAAGACATGTCACATTTTTCATGAAATTTTCGAATAGTCAAAACAAATGGATTCATGGACTATGTACGAGATACAATTTTCACCTTCTTTTTTTCATTAATTTTTTGTGGTCATTTTAGGAATAAGAAATTAGCCATAGACACATTTTTTGCTATTGCAATATTAGAAACCTAAGTGCTTGCTAGTTGTTATGAATTTTTGCTATGAATCCAAAAATTCAATGGTTCCCAGCACTACAATAAAATCTCATTAAGTATGTGTGTTCGCCCAATTAAATTATGCAAGTATACATGTCATACAAGTAATAAAGTAAATGTAAGTCTAGATATTGATTCCACAAAGATTGATAATAATACTTTGATTAAGTTGTAATAAATTAACTAAAAACTAATGTTGAATAAATAAAACTAGTTATCAATTGGATAATTAGATTCTAAGGTATGTTAGCTTTCTTGTATAAGATAATATTTTTCATGTTGTATTGTGCCAGTGTCATACATAATTTTTGGACAAAGGTTTGGAGAATATGTAATATCTTATCACCTTGTTAGAATTCAAGAGGTTATGAACCATGGTCTATCATCATTGTGGAAGGTACTTATATGGTTGTGCCTTTGTTATGTCTGTTATTGCTGTATATGTAATTTATTTTTATTTAATAATCTGTTTGTAAAACAAAATGGTTTTCTATTTTAATATTTTTATGTAAGTGTAGGAAAGAAAATATTAAAAGGCCGGGGATGCAGTAGTAATACAATAACGGAGGTCCTGTTGTCCGGTCAGCAGGCCGAAATTTTTGGAGCAGAGCCTGACCCGTTCCATGATCCGAATCACTGCGGTTAAATGAACCGAGATGTTTTTTTTAATATAAAATGATTTATAATTTTATTTTTCGGGTGGATGTTTTTGACCATTGGAACTATTCATCGACTCTCTCTTCTCTCTGCGTGATTTTTCGTGACTGCTCTGTGTGCTGCATACTGTAAGAGGTTTGTGTTTTGGTTTTAATCTGTAATGCATAAGCATTTTCTGGTGGATGTAGCTAGTCATACTGAACGACTAGCGAACCACATTATTCTTAGTGTTGATTTCTCGTTTTTTGATTCTGTCGTGGATGCTTGCTAGATTGGGATATATATATTGCTAGTTTTCTGTATTTCTGTTGTTTCTATTTCTTAATCTCACTACCATGGAAGCGCAATTACCCAATAATTGGTATCAGAGCTTGGTTTGGAATTTTTTGAGAAATTGTGCAATTAGGGTTTGTGATTTTTTTTCTGTACAAGCGATATTTTGTTGAAATGGCTGGAACCCTAAACACCACGATTGAGAAATTCAATGGCAGAAATGGGTTTAGTATGTGGCAGATTAAAATGCTAGCTCATTTGAAAAACTTCGATATTTGGAGTCCTCTGGTTCAAGGCTTCGGTCCACACACTACTACTGCTCTTGGAATAACCGAAGTTGAGGCTTGGAGACGTGAAGAGAAAGACACTCCACTATTCTATTGAGCTTGTCGGATGAAGTCATTGCTGAGGTAGCAGATGAGGAATCTGCTGCAGGGCTATGGCTCAAGCTTGAGTCACTGTACATGACTAAATCATTGACGAACAAGCTTCTGTTGAAGAGAAGGTTGTTCACATTGAGGATGCAAGAGGGAACCTCTTTAAAAAAGCATCTAGATGACTTAAACAGTATCCTCATGGACCTTAAACGTGTGGATGCTATGGTCGATTATAAGGATGCTGCACTTCTACTCTTAGTTTCTCTTCCTCCTTCCTATGAAAATTTTGTTGAATCTCTTATTGTGGGAAAGGAGGAGATTACACTAGAGGATGTTTGGGCTGCCCTACACTCCAGAGAGATGAGGCAGAAGGCTGCGGTTGAAAGACTTGAACAACATCCTGCTGGACTGGTGGTGATAAACAGGAGGCCACAGCCTGTTCCATTTAAGAAGAAGGGAAATAAGGTTCATAAGAGGTCAATGGAGGGTGACATTTGTCACTACTGTAAACAGAAAGGGCATTGGAAAATTGAGAGCTCGAAGAAGAGAGCAAGGCTGGAACAACAAGGTCAACCTAACCCCCCACCTGCTGTTGCTGTGATTTTTGATGATCTGGATAATGGAGAATACCTTGTGTTGGCAATCTCCACAACGATTGCAAGATCATATTCTTGGATCCTAGATACTGGTGCTTCCTTCCATATAAGCACTCACTTGGAGTGGTTCAGCAAATATGACAAGAAGGAAGCTGGCCATGCTGTGGTGGGGAACAACCAACCATGTAAGGTGGTTGGAATTGGCACAATCAGACTGAGAACTTGGGATGGTCGAACAGTCTCACTTTCAAATGTGAGATATGTCCCCGAGATGAAAATGAATCTCATTTCTCTTGGTGTTCTGGATGATCAGGAATATTCATTCAGTGGTAGAGGGGGAACACTGAATGTTCACCGAGGAGATGACATTGTACTGAAGGGGCAGAAGACTGGAATGCTATACACACTGATAGGTTCCACAGTGACAGGGGCTATTGCTGTCACATCCAGAGAGCCAGCATCTGGAAACAAAGCAGAACTTACCAGACTGTGGCATATGCGGCTCGCACATATGTGAGAGAAAGGTATGAAAATTCTCTCTGATTTTAATCTTCTTGTTGGTCATAGAGTCAGAAAGTTAAATTTCTGTGATCATTGTGTTTTTGGTAAGAAATATAGAACTAAGTTTTGTAAGGCCATACACTATACAAACATTATTTTGGATTATATCCATGCTGACTGTTGGGGCCCTTCTAGAGTCACATCTCTTGGGGGTGCTCGATTTTATTTGTGTTTAGTTGATGATTACTCCAGGATGTCCTGGGTATTCATGATGAAACATAAATCCGAGACTTTTATAAAGTTTAAGCAGTGGATTAGCTTAGTAGAAAATCAAACACAAAAGAAGGTTAAACTATTACGAACAGATAATGGTCTAGAATTTTGTTCGTCTGAATTTGAGGAATTCTGTAAGAACAAAGGTATAGCGAGACACAAAACTATTAGGGATACTCCTCAGCAGAATGACATTGCTGAAAGAATAAACCAAACTCTTCTGGAGAGAACAAGATGTATACTCTCTCAATCAGGCTTAGGTAAAGAGTTTTGGGATGAAGCTGTTAATACAGCATGCCATCTGATAAACAGATCGCCACATAATGGAATTAACTTTAAAATTCCATTTGAAGTGTGGACTGGTAAACCTACAGATTATTCCAATCTGAATGTGTCGGGTTTATTGCCTACTATCATGTAAATGATGGTAAGCTTGAACCTTGAGTACGCAAGGAAATATTTGTTGGTTATGGTGATGGAGTCAAATGATTCCGTATCTGGTCACCATCTGAAAAGAAAGTTATACTCTCTAGAAGTGTTACCTTCGACGAGAGTGTCATTCTAAAACAAGTACCTAGTCTTATTCAGCTATTTGATGTTCATCAAGCTGAAATTAAGGTGGAGCTAAAATCTGATTCTGTTGCTCCAGGAAAGATACATGTTGTCTCTAGACAAACAATAGCCGATCATGAAAATGATCCTGAATCTGTTATTGAACCTAACCCTAAAACTGCACCTAAAAAGTCTACTCCATATTGCATTGCAAGGGATAGACAAAGGAGGGTAAACATATGTCCTCCTTTGAGATTCGGCTTTGATGAGTTTGTAGGATTTGCCTTAAAAGTTGCCGAAGAAATTGACATTCCTGAACCATCCTCATTCAGGAATGCTGTTAATTGTCCCGAGTCTGAGTCATGGTTGGTTTCCATGAATGAAGAAATTGAATCTCTTCATAAGAATGGTACATGGATCATTGTACCTAAACCAAAGGGAAGAAAAATAGTGTCTTGCAAATGGGTTTTCAAGAAGAAAGAAGATGCCTCAATTACTGGTGGTTTAAAGTTTAAGGCATGTATAGTTACAAGAGGGTTCAGTCAGAAAGAGGGTGTTGACTACAAAAAGATATTCTCTCCTGTAGTTATACATACCTCAATAAGAGTGCTTCTAGCATTAGTAGCACATTAGAATCTTGAACTTGAGCAACTAGATGTCAAAACTGCTTTTCTTCATGGAGATCTCGATGAAGAGATCTTCATGAGCCAGCCTGAGGGTTTTGAGGTATCAGGCAAGGAAACCCATGTGTGCAAGCTTCTGAAGTCCCTTTATGGACTTAAGCAGTCTCCCCATCAGTGGTACAAGAGATATGACTGTTTCATGACTAGTCATGAATACAGTAGGTGTGACCATGACTGCTGTGTTTATTTCAAAAGGCACAAGAATGAGTCATATATCTACTTACTATTATATATAGATGATATGCTTATTGCTGCCAGAAATAAATCTGATATTCAGAAACTGAAAGATCTCCTCAGTTCTGAATTTGATATGAAAGATCTTGGAGGAGCAAAACAAATTTTAGGTATGGAAATATTCAGAGATAGAATTAAAAGAAAATTATTTCTTTCACAGAAACAATATATTCAGAAACTTTTATCTATATTTGGAATGGCTTTTTGTAAGCCTCTGTCCACACCTATTTTCTTCTAACCTCCATTTGACATTAGAATGTTGTCCTCAATCTGAATCTGACAAGGAACAAATGTCTAAGGTTCCTTATTCTAGTGCTGTTGGGAGCCTCATGTATCTTATGGTGTGCACCCGACCTGATATTGCTCATATAGTAAGTGCAGTGAGTAGGTTTATGATAAACCCTAGTCAAGAGTATTGGAAAGCTATTAAGAGGATAGTTAGGTACCTCAAGGAGACTTCTGATGTTGGTCTGATATTTGGTAATGAATCTGAACTCTTGCTGGCAGGATATTCTGATTCCGACTATGCAGGAGATGTTGACAGTAGACGGTCTATGACTGGTTATGTCTTCACTGTATGTGATTCTGTAGTTAGCTGGAAAGCCACACTGCAATCTTCTGTTACTTTATCTTCTACTAAAGCAGAGTATATGGCTCTGACTGAAGCTGCGAAGGAAGGGATATGACCGAAAGGTTTTCTCAAGGACCTTGGTCTTTATGAAGAGGTTGCCACAGTTTTCTGTGACAACCTCAGTGCTATTTGTTTAGCAAAAGACCAAGTGCACCATGAGAGGACAAAGCACATTGATGTGCGATATCATTTCCTTCGATCTGAGAAGAGGGTACAAGTAAAGAAGATTGCAACTTCTAATAATCCAACTGACATGTTTACCAAACATGTTACTCTGAATAAGCTAAGACATTGTCTTGACTTATTGAACATATCAAATCAGATGTAGTCCTTTTGGACTAACTGTTTATAGAGAGTATCTCTCTATCTGTATGCAAAACAAATTAAGTTGAAGATTGTTGTATATGTAATTTGTTTTTATTTAATAATCTATTTATATAACAAAATGTTTTTCTGTTTTAATATTTTCATGTAAGTGCAGGAAAAAAAATATTAAAAGGCCGGGGATGCAGCAGTAGCACAATAACGGAGGTCCCGCTGTCCGATCACCGGGCTGAAATTTTTGGAGCAGAGCCTGACCCGTTCCATCATCCGATCCACTGTGGTTAAATGAATCAAGATGTATTTTTAATATAAAATGATTTGTAATTTTATTTTTCGGGTGGCTGTTTTTGACCCGTGGAACTGTTCATCATCTCTCTCTTCTCTCTGCGCGATTTTCGCGACTGCTCTGTGTGCTGCATACTATAATACGTTTCTATTTTGGTTTTAATCTAGTAACGCATAAGCATTTTATGGTGGATGTAGCTAGTCATACTGAGCGACTAGCGAACCACGTTATTCTCGGTGTTGATTTCTCATTTTTTGATTCTGTCGTGGATGCTTGCTGGATTGGGATATATATATTGCTTGTTTTTTGTGTTTTTGTTATTTCTATTTCTTAATCTCACTACCATGGATGTGCAATTACCCAATAGTTACTGCCCACCAGAGCTACACATTTATCTATTCACTAGTCATCCTATAATTTCTACTTATTTTAAGTAATATGTTAAATATCCTTAATAATTGCTTCAAATCTATAAATCTCTGTTCTCTAACCTCAATTATCTTAGATGACATACAATGATGTAGCCATAATATTTGGTACTCCATGTACTCATTTTTTTGGGCGTTTTAGTGGTAATTTATTGGCATGTTTGTATATATTTATGCTTTTATTGGAGATATTTTACTAACTTTATGTTTTGTGGAATTCTAAAGAATATTAGTGAAATAGTAGCGATTTGGGGGGGGGGGGGGGGAATTAATTGCATTGGTAGATCGAAGGCTTAGAGAAAAGAGTAAAACAATGGAATGTTATGATATTTATCATTCAATAACTTTATTTCATCTTTCACTATCTTATCAAGTAGTTACACTGCCCTTTCTTAGCCATATATATATAACTAGTTGTGACAATTGTTGCGTGACATGACAATACTACCGAGTTGACACAATCTTTCTATTGCACATCATTTTTGTCGCTATGATATTTTTAAAGAGTCATGGCTACACTAGCTTTAAAACATTTTATGACCATGATATTATTTTTATATCATGATACTCAAGTACCTCACTAGTATAATTAGTCATGATAAATTTTAATGTTGTGATTTATTCATTATAGAGCAAAAATATCATGTATTTTGAGTTAAAATATTATTTTTTTCTATGATACTTTATTCTTGAGAGCATTTATTCTAGTCATGGTCTTTTTTAGCACAATGGCATTGTAATCCAGAATAAAATCACTAAAGCCATTGCCATTCTCAATATCATAACTTTGGGTTACAGTGAATAAATATATTAGTCACAGTCATTCCCAATGTCATGACATATTGTTCCAAAAAGAAATTGTCTTAATAGAAACCCTTTCTAGCACCATGACATTGTGTTCTAGAGGGGAGTTACCTGAGGCATGGTACTTCCCACCATGATTTTAGTGCTCTGGGGAAAATTTCATCAGTCATGAAAGTAATTACCTCAAGCCAAACTTATGACTTATAACTAAAAGTATTATATGATGCCTTGAAGTATTTAAGAAATATTTAGAAGAAAATGAGAAAAAAAAATAGAGAAATTGAATTTCACGACGAGGCAATACGAACTACAGTCAGTACAGCTCTAACCCCCAATTAAAAGTGAGATATAAAAGTGAGACTTAATGAAAAAAAAGATATGCATCATAAATATTATGCATCATAACAAATTCACAATAAATTTTTAGCGCTATTTCTAATGATTATTTAGTTTAGTTTGTCAACTTTTGTTGATGTCATTATCAATATAAAAGATAGTTCTAGTTTTAGTATTTTAGATATCAATATCTTAATTTTGTACCTTGATGTACTTTCCTTGACTTGTATTACTTATTTATATATTTTATTTTTGTTTTTTTATTCTTAGCCACAATCAATAGTGTATAATTTTGAGACCGAGCTAACACCTTAGGAACTAGAAAAAGAGAAAAACAAAAAAAGGATAACTTCATGAGTTCATGATGAATATGCACAACCTAATGTATCAATATCATTAAGCCTATTTCATACCTAAAGACAACTTGAATCAATTATTTTATAAGATTATAGTAAGCTATAAAGATTTGAGTTTTGGGAGCAATGAAAAGATTGCAAGTGATAGTCCTTACTCCTTATCCAATCTCCAAATCTTCATTTAACGATAAAATAATCAAGCTGCTACTTGAGACAAAGAGAATGAATAAAATGAAAGAAGAGTAAATAAAACAACTAGAAATGAGACTTGAAGACACTAATTTAGGCATGCTTAAAGAAAGTGATATATCAGAATTTTTGGTGGAAGAAATGAATTTGATTAGATGTGAGAAGGAGGTCAAAGAAGTTGAAGGAGCTATGCCACATCATAATGACATGACCAAAATAAAAAAAAGGAAGATTTGTGCTATGCCATCAATATAATAATCTCTGTGGAAACTACTATTAAGGTAGTTTCTCATATAGTATTGATGGATGACTCAGGAAATACAAGGAGAACAAAAAGTAAAAGACTACATGGAGAAATTGACATGGACTACATAAGTTATAGACGAAGTGAATACTTTAGCGAAAGTCTTGCTATGAATGTTAGATATAGCACTACTTGGGAGGCAACTCAAGATTTTTGTATTGTTGCATGAAAAATGGGTCTCAAATTCAAACCTAGTTGTAATTCTAACCAAACCATGCTCAAATACATGGCCATCAACATACACCAGGACTTTCAAAAAGACTCAAAGTTGTAGCAATTGGCTATCACTAACAACAAGTTGAGAAGTTATGACTCGATGTGGCTATTTAAATAGTCATGCAAGAGAAAAAATCCTAAGGGCCCCAAATCTTTCTTCTCCCTCTTGATTCCACAAATTACAAGCTCCAATACCCTGAAACTTTAAAACAACCCTGGAGGAGGGCTTATGATTGAAGCAATGAGGAAAGGGTGGTGCTACATAGCCAAGAAGAAAGGCAAAATTAATGCAGCCATGGTACATCAATGCTGAAGTTCCATATAGAACCACCATAGCCATGGTTAGCTTTCTAATGGAAACTAGTAGAAAATGTATAGTTTTAGTTATTACAAAGAAAAGATTTATAGAAGAGTAAGGTTTCATAGAGTTTATCCCCCCCCCCAATAGATTATAGAAAAAGAAGTATTGAAGTTTATTTTGTCTCATAAAGAAAGGGGAATGCATTGGTTGTATGAGAATTCTATGCCAATCTTAAGGATTAGAAAGAAAATAAATACTACTTGAGAGAAATTTCAGTATTTTTGATAAGGAAATGATTATTGAATTACTTAGATTGCAAGGAATTGAAAATAGCATGACTTTCAAATCTCTAAAATGCATTAAAGAAATTACAAATATGTTGATGAATAAAAAAAGAGAATGAAAAGTGATTTCAAAAAGTACATATTGATTTTTAGTAGATTGAGAATTCAAGGAGGTGAGTAAAGTATGTTTGTATTTTAATTGCTCCTTTTGTTATTGATACTCTATGTATAAACCATCACACAAGATAGATAAATTCTACTTTATGCCATCTTGATTGATTTCTAGATATAACATGAGAATAATACTCGAGAAGCTAATTCTCAAATATAAAGAAGATGAATTTTTTGGCCTAATAATTTCTTTTTCCCTTATTATTTTATTATGTTAAGGTGAGGAAGTCATGATGGATAAAGATAGTGATGAACAATGCCCAAGGGCGTCCTTCTTAATATTATTGGACATTAAAATAGGTTTTGAAAGAGAGAAAAAAAATAAATCAATTCTTAAAGGAGAAAAAATGATAGATATTGCACTAGTACTATCCTTTACTGATGTTGATATAGAAGCTATGGAAGTGTGGGGAATATGAGAAGAAGATGAAGTGTTCATTGAGCATTTTCTAGCTCCATAAGGAGATATGTTAGGTGATATTTTTCATATTTTGTAAAAAATGTAGCTGAAAACTTATAGGAACACTTGAAAAGTGAGATCCGATTTCTCCATATAGTGATTGTGGAGGAAGCTAAAAAATTAGATGTAATGTTGAAAGTGCATCACCCAAAGAAAAAGATATTATTTGTGGTGATTTAAGAAAAGTTCAAATATTAGATTTACAAACTCTTGGAATATTGAATGAAATAAGTGGAGACCGAGGTGACAGGAAGTGTTGAATCATTTTTGAAACTTTATGAGGTCATCACAATGGATTGAAAGAAAATGGTAGTAATGAGAGTTAAAAGAAATGGAGGAGACACACAAAATCAAGAGGACTGGTGGATAGACGAATTGAGAAAATATAGTATGAAAAAAAAAGAATTGTATTTTGTAATGAAATAGCTTGAAGACTCATTAAATTCCATTAAGAGAATACAAGAGGCATTGTGTAACACTGTGGTGATTATGTTGGATTGGGTAGCAACCAACAAGGGAGATTTAGATATACTATCTACTTCTATGCCTCCATTTGAACACTCTAAACTATATTTCTTTTTAAAGGAGTTTTATCCTAGTGAGATGTCATAATGCCAATATTTTTCCCCTTATTAAATAGTATTTACTTTTTTTGGTTTGTTTTCATGGATGTTAAGGAGATGTGATCATATTGTGTTGATGTTGTTTATAATGGATGAAATGTATACTTTTTTATACAGAGTGAGAGTAATTACTCCAAGAAAAGTAATTGCTTTAGTGTGAGAGTTTATTCGATATGCCAAATACTAAACTAAATTAGTCATTTTGGTAATTATTCATGACACATTTATATAGAAATGAGATTTAAAATGAATAATTTTACAAAATTATAGTTTTTGATAGATTATGATAAATATTACTAAAATTTGGTGATTTTTGGGTGAACTGTGAGACTTGATGGATTATTGAGAAGAAAAGGATAAAAAAGTCATGTAAAGTTACAATATTATTTCTGTTATGTCTTTATTATATCTCATACAACTATAGAGTAATTTTGATATCTATTCTTAGTTGAAGCTCTACATAACTAGTCATGATAATTTTTGCACACCATGTTCTATCACCTTATCAACATAATCATTTCATTGTCTAATATATTTTTTTAGCTGGGATATTTTCTTAGACTTGCAGTCATACTAGCTCATAATATTTTTTATGGCTATAATATAAATTTTATGTGATAACAACAAAATAAATTATTGGTACTAAAATCTACGACATCCTCCACTACTATAACCTTTTTATTTATAGAGCCACCAAGTCTAAGGAAAAAGCCATTGGTGCTATTCCATGCACTATGAATTTTACCTATAAAAAGTTATTGTGAACAATACTTTAGTCATGACCATTTCAAGGATCAAGACTTTCTATTATTGAGGAATGACCAAAGCCATGATTTATTCTTAGTGTCATAACTTTGGGTTATAGAGATGAAAAGCATAAGCTATAATTATTCTCAACACCATGACTTAGTGTTATAGAGGTGAAATGTATAATCATGACCATTTCTAGTGTCATGGTTATTTGATTAAAGAGAGAGATTAGAGCCATCACTTATTCCCAATACCACAACTTTGTGTTCTAGTGATAAAATATATATGCATAACCATTCCAGTGCCAAGATATTCTAAAGCTAGAAAGAAACCAAAGCCATGACTCATTCTCAGAGCATTGAATTTATATTTTAGAGACCAAAAGACAAATCCAAGATATTTTTAAAATTTGTGACATTCACCTTAAAATTCACACATAGCCACTCAATTATAAAAGTGCAAAACATGAAATTTTCAAAATAAATTCTAAGGCATGAGAAGAGAGAAGAAAATATAGGGTTTAGAAGCAAAGTTTTAGAGGAGATCCATGAGAAAAAGGATGACACAAGGCAAAAACATAAATACTAAGAGAAAATTTGAGGTTTATGAACGAGTATTGTAGATTTAAGGTTTGATTCCTAGATACTTTTGAGGGTTATCATTGAGAACCAAAAATTTACTGAGATGTATTTCAAATCATCTCATGTTAATTCCTCCCCAATACCATACTAAATTATGGTCTAAGTTTTTTGTATTTGATTTCATATGACTAATGATTAATAAATGATTTTATGTTTAAATTTTATTTTGGTTTAGTTATTGATGGATATAGTATTTATGTAGAATTAAAATTAAAGTTTTTTTATTGGTAGGTTAATGAATGCTATTATATTGGAAGGTGATATGTAAGTCATGGAGAATACATGTGCATAAAGGTAAGAAGAAAGTGATAGCTCTTTCGATCATGATGTATGAGACAAACTTATATACCAAAACTTGATACTGAGGTAAATTAACCATGCAAGTATGCCACTTATGAAGCCTATAGTACGAATACTTTTATAAATAAATATATTATGTATGTATTAGAAGAACTAACCCATAATTAATGTAAGTAGTTTATAGAATATTTTTCCTAAGGGTTTCATATTTAGTGTGTGGGTCATATTTTTTCTTGGTTGATGGTGATATAAAATTCATGAGATTGAGACATGCAAAATTGTAGGAGACTCATAAGGTGATGATAGTTCCATGCATTAATTTTTCTTATGATTAATATTGTTGAGATTTAAAAGAAATTATATGTTAATTATGTGATTATGATATTTATGAAGATAAATGTGCAAATTCATTTACTACCTAACATTAGTTTATATCTATATGACACATGAACATAGAAAAAAAAGAATACATCTATAAAGTAATTGCTAAGTATAATTATATGTTTCCTAAAAGGTAAATATTTGTAAATGACCCTCAAGCAAGGTTGAATTGCCATTTCAATTGTAAAATTCAAAGGGAAAAAAATATGAAAGGAGCACAACTAGGGAGGACCCAAAAATTTATTACTATTTATATACAATTAGGGCACTATGATATTTCCACAATAATCTAACATTCATTAAGGAACTAAGCATAATAATATATAAATTATTTAGATAAGTCATTATGTATAATAAAATGTGTGAAACTGAAAATTAATAAATAAATAAATAATATGATTTTATAGAAAAAAGGGGTAAAATAATAATTTTACTATTAAAAAATCTGAAAATTTTTAGATTCTAGATGCCAAAACATACTTCACTATTGAATTTGTCTTGTGAATTATAGCTATTATGACAAATTTCGTCGAATTCCGAGGGAGTCAAAATTTAGTCTTTTTTGTTATTTATATTATTTATTTTTATAATTAAGTAAAATAATAATAAAATAATAAAAAAACTATAGAAAAATGTAGCTATGCACATGCACAACGAAGGTTTCAAAATATGGTTTTGTTTATTATTTTGTGTTTGGTTTAATAATATTTTGCAATATCATTTATAATCGTGTAGTTATAACTATGTATGAAATATAGTTTAATCATAAATAACATATTTATATTTTATATGCATGAGGACATCATAGATAAATGAGTGTGTGCATGGCTGATATATATAAAATTATAAGAGATATTATATATGTGGACTTGAAATGGAACAATATCCAAATTAAGTTACGTGGTATTTTTCAGAGAATGTCCAATATTTATCAGAGAAAGTTCATGAAAAAAAAATTATATTTTTCGAAGAATGTCCAATATTAGTTTTTGGAAAAGATCCATATTTTTCAGAGTATTTCCTATATAAATATATATATATAATATGTTATGCCTCGACATATGTGGGGGAGTCGCTGAGACTCTGGATATGAGCATAAAAACATTCCATCTATATTTACACTCATATAAACCGTATACTTGAAAATATGTTAATATAAACATATGATTTTATTTTTTACATGCAGGTGAGGAATAGCTCTGTAGGAGTTTACCTATGCTGATCTTTGCTCACTCCATTGTGGGACCTCCTTCCAGGAACATATCTAGTGTAGATGACAGACCCACATGTGGGATTTCATGTGTGATGAAAACTGATTGTGACTTTAGTTGTATTAGATATTTTTTTATTTCTTTTGTGAAAAAATAATATATGTAAGATAATATTTGTATGAAAATAAAAAATGTTATTTTATTGTATATTTTCGTTGTGTGGTGAATAAATGGGACCCCCTAAGGATTGAGGTGTGACAGCTTGATATCATAGGGAGGCTAACGACTGCACGTAGTTCACAGTTGGTACAAGTTTCATAACTTGGTACTAGGGCTTAGATGTACAAACACCTATTGCTTGAGAAATCTAAATCAATGTTAGAACTTGGTGTCATGAGCTAGGTAAAAAATTACTTAGGATACATCACAACATATATTGAATTTTTTTATGTGTACATTGGTGCGTTGCATGTTGCATGCTTTATATTATGTGGATTATATGCATGGTGGGAAATGTGATTAGGAAAAAGTAAATCCTAGGGTGGAGAAACATAACCTTAGCGCTTAAGAAAATACAAAGATAAATTCAAAACAAAAAGTTTATTATTAGTTGGTATGTGTACTATCAATAGAATAGAAATGCGATTTTCAAATTATTATTTAACTTATGTAGATGATATGTAGAGAACGAGGACACAGATGACATCCACAAAATGAGGGCCAACCATTAGTAGTCTTTGACTTGCAGGTTTTCATAGAGACTATGGGTATCATAGTTTCCATGTTTGGATAGGCTAGTCCAGCTGAAGATCAGGAAGGATTGAGTAACCTCTAAAGGTTCAAGGCATATCATCCTCCGACATTTATGGGAGTAGGGGAACCAATGGCGGACGACCATCAGTTCCGAGAAGTTGAGAAAATCTTGGTAGCTATGAAGATCACTTCCAATACCACAAAGATCTGGCTAGCAACATTCCAGCTAGAGGGTATGTCCCAAATATGGTGGGATTGGATAAATGCCTCGAAGAATATAGAGGCAATAACATAGGATAAATTATGATTAACTGTTTATAGAAAAATATTTTTAACTTCAGCTAGAGATACTAAGACACAAAAATTCCTTGAACTGAAACAAAGAAATATGGCAGTACTGGACTATGTGGCTAAATTCATAAAGTTATAATTTTTTTGAGGATGATTATGCTGGCACTAACATGGCCAAGATTTGAAAATTTAAGGATGGATTGAAATTGTATATCCGGTGCAAGATTATGAGATTTTTCATCCAAGATATAGATTTGATAGTTAAGACACCTTTAGCCATCGAGTGAGAGATTGAGGATACATGAAAAATCTCTGTGATGAGTGGGAGTACTAGTGGAAAGATGAAAGAGAATTAGTATTTTTCTGGAAAGTAGTGGAAGCCATTTGTTTCTTGAAGATTTTAGGGATAAGGTCGTAATTATCAAGGCTAAGGCCAGGTTAAGAGTTAGCTAGATCTAATATGGGATTTGTTTCCACTACTATCAGCTTGAACATTGGAAATGGGAGTGCCCATAGAAGAAAGGATCCTAGGACCATGAGACATCACAGTCATAGACATCCATGTGAAATATTTAGACATGGTTTATTCCACATTTTTCTAGTAATGGTCTAAGAAACTGATTTCAATCTCAGAGTACTACATAAGTACTTCATACTTCGCAAGCATGTCTGAAAGGCCTAGGCATGGTTTGAAGTTGAGGAGTGGGCCCAAAAGCTAGGACTTAAAGGACCCAAGGGCATGTCTACGCCATTACACTGATGACGTAAAAGTACTTTTTTATTTTTTATTTTTTTCATTTATGGGCAAAAGTTTTATTTGATTCTGGTACATCACATTCATTTATTATTGGATTGTGTGTGAAAGAATTAGGGTTAGAGATTTAAAACTTGGATGAGACATTGTATGTGATTTCTCTCTTAAGGACTAAGGTGAAAATTAATTAGATATATTAGGATTGTGAGTTAGAAATCTTAGGGATTCTGCTCTTGGTGGACCTTTGGGTTATGAACATATCAGATTTTAATGTCATTCCTAGCATGGTTTGGTTGATAGCATATCGAGTTATCATTTATTGAGATAGTAGAAGGGTTACTTACTTCACATAAGATGATATTTGTGTAGTAATGTAGTTTACAAGCTATTACAATTCTAGATGATATAGATAACTAATAGGTTGTATATCATGCCTCACCTTGGAAGATGAGCGGACACATGATTTAAATCTTTCTCAGATAGTATTTGAATATTAGAATATCTTTTCAGATGAGTTACCAAGATTACCCCCATGTAGTAATGTAGACTTTAGTATCAAATCGCACCCTGGTACATTACCTATTTCTATGATTCCACATAGGTTGAAACCAGTCAAGTTATAAGAACTCAATGTCTAGATATAATATTTGTTGTACAAGGGTTTCATTAGATTGAGCACTTCACCTTGGGGTGCTCCAGTTCTATTTGAAAAGAAAAAAGATAAGATTCTCCAACTATGCATTGATTATTGACTATTGAATAAAGTTATGATAAAGAACCAGTATCCATTACCATAGATAAATTATTTGTTTAATTAGTTAAAATGGGTATAAGTTCTTTCTAAAATAGATCGTCATACTAGATATCATCAGCTGAGAGTTAGAAAGGCTGATATCACTAAGATAGTATTTAGAACTTGGCATGAGTATTTTGAGTTTACAATGATGCCTTTTGGATTCATAAATATGCCAGTAGCATTCATGGATCGCATACATAGAGTATTTTAGCCATATTTAGATTAATTTTGTTGTAATCTTTGTTGATGATATTTTGATCTACTCTCAATCCACAAAAAAAAGTTTGAAGATCATTTAAATATTTTTTCAAACTTTGAGAGAACATAAGTTGTATATGCCAAATTTAGTAAAAATGACTTTTAGCTGACATAGGTGAAATATTTAGGACACATAGTATCGGCTATTATTGTTTTTGTGGATCTTGAAAAAGTCAAGGCAATCATGAGTTGGGAAAGACCAAAGTTAGTTTTTGAGATACACAATTTCTTGGGATTGACTGAGTATTATAGAAGATTTATTGAATATTTCTACCAATTAGCTACTCCAATGACTAGAATGACTTGGAAGGAAGTTAAGTATGAGTAGATTGATTCATGTGTGAAGGCATTCTAGGATTTAAAGAGGAGACTTACTTTAGCTCCTTTCTGATAGTTCTAGATAAGGGACATAAATACATGGTGTATTGTGTTGTCTTGAAAGATAGGCTTGAATGTATTTTAATAGAGTTTAAAAAATTTGTAGCTTATGGTTCATAGTAGTTAAAGAATCACGAGCAAAATTATCCCACACATAATATAGAGTTGGCAACTATGGTCTTTGCCTTTAAGATATGGTTCCACTTTTTATATGGTGAGTAGTTTGAGGCATTATTTAGACCACAAAAGTCTAAATATATCTTTACACACTAGGAACACAACATGAGACAATGCTGATAGATAAAATATCTAGAAGATTATGATTTTACTTTATATTACCATCTAGGTAAAGTAAATGTGATTGATGATGCACTCATTCCGAAGTCAAGAGGTGTACTAGCTATTATAGATTCATGGGAAAGGTAGATGCTCGAAACTATGAGATGATTTAGCCTATAATATAGTAATCAAGGTCAAGAAATTATAGGGAGTTTCGTAGGTACACCTTTCATATTGAGTAAAGTGATTGAAATCTAGAAATAATACACATAGATATTGCTCATTAGAAATTAAGTATAGGCTGATACTGATGATGAGGGTTAGGCAATTCACACAGATGGTATTCTTCATTTTAGGGGATGAATTATGATTTCTCATATAGTAGAATTGAGAGGAATTTTTTAAAGAATTTTACTATTCTTATTTTGTAGTAAATCTAGGTGGCATGAAGATGTATCATGATCTTCATCACCGGTATTACTAGAATAGGATAAAGAGACACATTATGAATTTTATGCGATAATGCCTCACATGTCAATAGATAAAGGCTAAACATCTGAAGCTAGTAGGATTACTCCACCCATTAAAGGTAGTAGAGTAGAAGTGAGAGCATTTCACAATGGATTTTTTGGCTCACTTGCCATAGACATCCCATAAGCATGATGTTGTGTGGGTCATAGTAGATTGACTTACAAAGTCAACACATTTTCTAGATGTGTGGATGACATTTACACAAGAAGAATTTTGCAAGTTGCACATATGAGAAATTACCAATTGCACGGAGTACAAGTATCTATTGTATCTGACTGAGATCCTAGGTTTATAGCTCACTTTTGGAAGATTTTCCAAATTCTAGGTTTATAGCTCACTTTTGGAAGAGTTTCCAGAAAGTAATAAAAATATAGTTGATAATGAGCATTGCTATTAATCTACATATTGATGGTCAATTGGAAAGGATTGTACAAGTTTTAAAAGATATGCTATGAGCATGCTATCTGGATTTCAAGGGTAGTTGAAAAAAATATTTTTTCTTTATAGACTTCATCTACCACAATAGTTATCAAGAAAGTGTAAATATGTCACCATATAATGTATTATATGGAAAGCCATATCGATCTTCAATTTGTTGGGCTGAAGTGGGAAATAGATCTACCACAAGTCTAGACTTGATTAGAGATACATTAGAAAAAGTAGATTTGATATGATAATATCTTTTTAAAACTCAAAGTCAGCAAAAAGTTATGTTGATAGATGATGACTATCTATAGAATTTGAGGTGAGAGATCATGTATTCTTTAAAGTAATGCTTAAGAGGGGAGTGATCAGATATGACAAGTGTGAAAAGCTATCGCCAAGATATATTGGGCATTTCAAGATATTCGGGAGAGTTAGTATGGTTGCTTATCGGTTGGCATTACAACCATATTTATCTAGTGTCCACAAGGTATTCCATGTCTTCATGCTCAGGAAGTACATTTTTGATCCAACTCAAGTAGTGGATAAGGACGAGCTCATTTTTGATGTAGATAGGACATTTAAAGAGAGACCAGTGCATTCCATGGATAGTTGAGACTAAGTTTTGTGATGCAATATTATTATGCTAGTAAAGGTTTTATGGCAACATCAAGGAGTTGAGGAAGCAATATGGGAACGTGAAGATATTATGCATGCCACTTACTCCTTTTTATTTGAGAAGGAAAGTATGTTATTATTTAATAATTATTTAACTGTAGCATATACATATTATTGTAGGTGATTGCGTGTGATATTTCTAGAAAAAAAGTAATTAAATAAATAATATGATATTTCTAGAAAAAAAGGTAAAATGATAATTTTACAGTTAGAAAAATCTAAAAAATTTTTAGATTCTGAATGACAAAATGGATTTCATCATTGAATCCATCTCACAAAATATAGCTACTATGATAAATTTTATCGAATTTTGAGACAATCAAAATTTAGTCATGTTTTTATTAATATTATTTTATTATTAAAAGTAAAATAATGTAAAAAAACTATAGAAATTTAGATGTATGTGTACCCATTCATAGCTAAGGGTTGAAATACAGATTTATTATTATTATTTTGATTAAAATAATAATAAAACAATAAAAAAATAAAAAATGAAAATGAATGTGAAAACATGAAAAACTTAAATATGGAGAGAGAGAGAGAAATGTGCAATGTTGGAGAGGGAAAAAAAGAGCTGTCTAAGTTCTTTCGTAGTTAGTGGAATATTTTGGGGTTGGAATAAACTAATCTAAGAACTAAATTTACTATATGCGATGAGAACTCTGCGTTAGTATCAAATTCAAAGAGTTTTGGCGTTGAATATTTCGAAAGGTAGTGATTTTCTACAATTGGAATTTCTTTCCATTTAAAGGTGATAAATGGTCATGAATTCTAATTCAATTTGGAATTATTTAAGAAATTAAATTGTGAATGGTTAATCGTTGAAAATTTTTGTGTTTGGTTTAATAATATATTATAGTGTCATTTATATTCGTGTAATTATAACAATGCATGAAATATAGTTTAATCAAAAATGATATATTTATATTTCATATGCACGAGGACACCACATATAAATGGGTGTGTGCATGGTTAATATATATATATAATTATAATTGATATTATTTATGCAGACTTGAAATGGGACAATACTCAATTGAGCTATATGATATTTTTCGGAGAATGACCAATATTATTTTTTGGAGGATATTCATATTTTTGAAAGAATATCTGATATTTATCAGAGAATATTCAAGAAAAAAATATATATTTTTCAGATAATGTTAAATATTATTTTTTAGAGAAAGTTTATAATTTTTGGAGGATGACCAATATATATATATATATATGTCACACCAGGCTCCGGCATGTATGGGGGAGTTGGTGAGACTTGGGATATCGACATACAAATATTTCATATATATATATATATATTCATGTAAACATTATACTTAATTGTGTGTTAATATGTGTACACGATTTTATTTTTTTATTTGCACTTTGGTAGGGAATAGCCCGGTAGAAGTTTACCTATGCTGAGCTTTTCTCATTCGGTCATGGGACTCTCTTTTAGGTATAGGTCAAGTACAGATAATAGACCCACATGTAGGATCGTACATGTGATGAAAGTTTTGTGGCTTGAGTTGTATTAGATGTTTGTTTTTTTTCCACTAAAAAAATGAAAAAAAAATGTGTAAGACAACATTTGCAAGAAAATAGAAAATGCTATTATATTACACAGTTTTGTTGTGTGATGAATCAATATGACCCCATGAGGATTGGCGTGTGACAAAATGTACCAACCCTACAATCTATGAGTCTTACCAAGAATTTATATCTCTCCTTCCAAGTAGAGTAGTAGTTGATTGATAGTTGGTCGATCAAATTACCCATATAATTTTTATAAAATCAATATTTAGACTAGATCTAGTTTACTACTTGTATGACCTATCTAATTGTGGACTAGTCGAGTGACAGATAATTTCCTAACAATATTTAGCCTAAATTAGCTATCATAACAAAGTTGTAATATTGTTTGTGTTGGATTTTCTCCTAATTGAGGTTGATGTCTTGGCTCCTAGGTTTGGAATGCATCATGAATCTTTTTTTCCTTCTCTCATTGCTCTCCATTTTTTTTTCTATAAGTATAGCTTTTATACTTTAAGAATTTGTGTGACATTTTAAGTTCAAAATTATGACACTAAGTTGAGGTTGTGACTTTCTCATCACTTTGTAACCTCTCTAGAATACAATAGTCATGATAATTTTAATGACTATGATTTGATGCTTAATCTCTCTATGACATAGAGTCATGATGAGGAAAATTGGCTTCAACCTTGGTCTTGGCTTTATGGTAAAGTATCTTGATATATGGATTACCATGATTAAGGGAAATTTTTTCTATAGCACAAAATTATGGCATTGAATAATATTACAACTTTGGTATTTTTTCTTTAGAGCACAAGTTTACAACATTGAAAAATGTTGCGGTCAAGGTAATTGCTCTCTAGAATGAAAAGTCATGGCAAAAAAATAATATTATGATATATATCTATTGATATTTCGGCTATTTTGATAGTCATGACTCTATAATACGTCGTGACTACTTATAGCAATGAAGTGCTTAGCTAGCATGATGATAAAATAATGTCATAGACATTAAGCCGTTTAGAGCTAGTACGACCATAACTCCAAGAAATTAGCATGGCTATGATGATTTATGATAAAAGAATTATAACGACTCTTCTTTACTTTTCTCTAGTATGAATTAAGTGATTAGAAAAGATATATTGGGGTGTGTATATGACATTCATGTGAATCAAACATGTCTCCCGAGGTTTAAGTTACTTGCCCCTTTTCCAATGATACTACCATATTGTTGGTCATCTATTTATTTTGTGCATTGATGAGAGTGAAAGTAGATTGGATGTGGTATGATTTGCTGCTTCCATGAAGATTCCCATTCAACGATTTGTACTAGAAGCATTTCATTAATAATAAAAAATTTTTGAAGCCTCAAAAATGATGGAAATATTATCTTGAGGTGCAATAAGCAAAAATTTGTAATAAATTATAAAATTTTTTTCACTCATGTTGCATGACACAACACAATCAAACTATTGATTGCATTGTCATCAAAACACATATGAACTTTTTTCTAACTATATGTGAAATCAACTATAAATAATAAAATTTTATTGTCATTCATCTATAATGATTGTTTTTTTATCTCTCATATTTACCATATCTAATCAATACATCTTATTGCAAAATATTTTAAAACGCTAATTTAGAAACATTAAAAACTCAGATTTGTTTCAAAAAATTTTCGAGGGAATTAGCTAGATTTCTCAATGGCCAAGGCCATTTCCTAAAAAGTAACTAATTATTCATTGGTCACTTTTTTCATTAGTGACCTTTTTGTTCTCAATGTTTCATTTCTCAATAAGTTTCTCATTTGATAAGGGACTCTTTTTTTTTTGTATTTCATAAGGCATTTTTATTCATGATTTATTAAAAAAAATAAGGGTTGACTAGAGATTTGATAAATTAGTCATTTCATAATCACTTTTGCAAAACAAATATAAGATTTTGATAATTTAGTACTTGACAAGACAATACAATTTCTCCATTCCAAGCAGCAATAAATCATCAATTAGAGCAATAAATTTGCAAAATGATAGAAGCTGCTACCATCCAGATTTTACTTGTTAGAAGTTGCAATATTTTTTCATTTTATTGTATTTTTTATTTTTCTTTATGTATGTTGATGAGAGCACTCAACCCATTATCTAATGCTCATTAAAAGTTACTATTATTTTAAATATTAAAGAAATTGTATGTATATATTTTTTTGATATTAAGAGTTACTATTATTTTCAATATCTTTGAATTTTACATTATATTATAGTGAAGTTGAAAGAATACAAATTATTGAGAGAGAAATACATGTACCATGCTAGTACCATGCATGCACCTATTGGTAGACAAAAGAAAAATCATGTAGAATTTTTGTGCATGATTACTGTGCATGTACTATGCATGTACTATGCATGATTTTGTGCATTAACTTTACATGAACTATCCATAGTCATTGTACACTGATGCCCACTTCATCAACATCGTGTGCAAAAGAGTAAGATAGTGGAGTGCCGGTGGAGAGATGGTAGCACAAAGGTAGTGCATGACTAAAGTTTCGAAAAATCAACTATATTTTTTTAAAACCTTAGTTTTTTGGGTCTTTTGTGCTATTTGGATCAATTTGTGTGGAATTCGGGCAACCCAAATAAGAATTACTACATGATTGGGGTACCCCTAAAAAATTAGGCTTTTGGGGCGATTTTGAAATTTTCAATATTTACCTAAAATAGGGTTTGCCTTTGGGGAAAATCCTCAAGTATGAGTTATATTATTCTTTTTGAGGATAAATTCAGCTATTAGTTCTTTGTTTCTCGATTATATTATGCTTATTCATAATTGCCTTGTTAGTATGCTTTCAGTAAGTTATCTTTCTAGAGAACTGAATTTAAGCTATATTTTTTCATCTACTGATATGTTTTTGTAGAATGCAATACTCTAAGTAAGACTCCATTTGGGATCAAGTATGGTGGTTTATATCTCTTCTTTCTTATGGTAAGATTTTCCTTTAGATATTTGAATTTGTTTGATCATTTATTTGTACATTATCAACAATGTCATCCATTAGTGGCCATGTTTAGAATAATATATCCTAGTCTCAAAGAAAGTTCTACTCTATTGTGCAGGATATATTAGTAGAAAAAGTCTATCAAAGCTTATAATCTTGCATGCAAGTCCAATATGAGTATAAACTCATTCAATATGATATACCCAACTATATGCAAACCTAGTATAAATAATATGAGTATGAACTCATTCAATCTGATATACTATATTGATCATCTTTATTAATGACTACTAATGATATATGTGAGTATTTCTTTTTCATCATAGATCATAAGTAATTGTGGCAATATATATATATATATATATATTAGAATACTTATTAGATATATTTAGTACATATGGTATAAATCATAGGATTATACATCATACTTCATCTATTAGCACACCTCCACATCATGAGGTGAAAAAAAAATAATATATAGCTGATTGAGATAGGTTGGCCACTTCTATTTGTGAAAACTATTTTGAAGTATATTTTTAGAATAATAATTTTAACCATAAATTATCTCATCAATCAAATATCATTTTTTTAGCCTTTCTTAGCACATATCCTTTTAGATCATATATCCTAGAAAAAGATCATTTAGATAGCCTTCCATAGTTTTTGGGAGAACTTTCCTTGTTTGTAATCTCTCCATAGGATGAGATAAATTGGCATCATGGGCTTTGAGATGTATCTTACTTGGATACTCCAAAACTCAAAGATGATACATGTGTTTTCACCTAAGATTGATAAGATTCTAGCGAGTGTTAATATTACTATTTTAAAGCATGAGCCATTTTTAGTGAGCATGGTAAGAATAAGAGTACATATGATATATATATATATATATATCGGCCCATTACTTTATTTACTCCTCAATAATTTTATTTAGACCTACATATAAGATAGAGAGTCAGTAATCCACTATTTCTAATCTTATAAGTCCACATTATGATGATACTCTTATAGAGTCATCATATGTATCAATATGTACATATCTTGGTGACTCTGGAAAGATTGAGGGTACCCAAGAGACTCATGTACATACCAGATAGTTGCTCATGTCTCAACTTTACTTCAAACTCATGTTGAATCAAAGACTATGCTACTTGACCACCCAAGAATTAGGACCTATACTAGAAAGAGGAGATATACAAAGCCTGCCCATATAAAAGATGAGTCTACCGAAGAGCTAGATGGTCATGTGGTATATTCTTCTAGTCTTCACCATCTAATAATTTTTAGAAGATACATATAGGTTGTACTCAACACCCTATCTCACTAGTATTATTGTATATACATCTTCACCATCTTTTACATTCTTTTAATACTTATCTTTATGGTACTAAGAAATACAAGTCCTTTTCTTAGGTATTATCTCACTAAGAATCATGCAAGGCCATGTTGAAAAAGATATATGTCATCCACTCTAATGAGACTTGGGAATTAGTATCATGATGTATGGCAAGGTCTTTTGATGATTATATGCAGGTGTTCGAAAAGGAAGTTCACATAAAGGTGAAACATATTGTAAATAGATTCACTTAGTTAGTGTGAACAATCAAGATACTTTCTCTCTAGTGACTAAGATATCCTTTATATAAATTCTTATTTCTTTAGAAATATCTCAATTAAAGGATACACTAGCTAGAATTGAATAATATCTTTTTTTGATAGTAATCTCGAAGAGGAGGTGTATATAGAGTAATCAATGAATTTAGAGTAGTACAATTATTCATAATTTGTAGATTATATAAGATACTATATAGCTTATAATAATCACCAAAAGCCTTGTTAAATATGAGGTTCGTACTTTATACTCTTATAGGGTAGTGCTCCTAGCAGATACTCATATTAATCTAGGTACTAATATTTTTTTGATCTAGGTACTAATTAAATATGAGATACATTGTTAGATATAGTTGGATGTTCTTGAATTTACATTTGCCACTCATACCCAATTTCATATATAATAAGTGCATTTTTTTATCAAATCAAATTTGTATCAATAAAATAGAGAACAATGTTGCAATTTAATACTACATTTTTCCATTTCCATGTAATCAGATGGTGTTTGAAAAGAGCACGAACATCCAATTATCTACATATACTAATTTACTTTAAATATGTATTCAATTACTAAAACAAGATAATTCATTTGAACAATGCCATATACTCAATATAATTATAACATTCATTACCTTAATTAGTTGGGAATTGACTATGCAAATTCATTTGAACAATATATTTGGAAATACATTTTTTAAATCTAGAAAAAAATTATGATTCCAATTTGTGATCAAACAACATGTGATAACAATATGAATACATTCACTCCAAAATTACAAAACCTTTACCTGAACACTAAACACCAAGAAACAATCACTATATGTAAATTTCTATTCCTTTAGAAATCTCTTCTCTCTCTCTCTCTCTCTCTATCTCTATCACTCTCACACACATGCATACATGAACACACTTGTACAACCACACACACACACACATGCACATCATCCATTGTTTTTTTGTCTGGAGAAAGATTTTGAAATTTTGTAGCAATAAAAAGTTTATAGTGGCAAAATTTGGGTTCTAAATCCATAACCAAGGACAAAAATGATCATGTTTAACTTTGTAAAGAATCAAGACAAAATTAAAAATTGCAAGATGGAATGTGATATTAGATGCTAAAGCAAAAAAAGGCTTTGTTAAAAATAACTTTATCAATGAGGTCATACCATGTAACTGTTACCACAAATCTATGAACCATCTTAGACTATGGTGTGTTATTTCTAACATAATATCCCACAAAAAAGCATAATTTTATTCAGAAAAAAAAGGCAATGTTTTTATAAGTTATGAACTTTCAAAAAAATGTTTGGGATTTTATTTTTATGAAAATTTCAAAATTGATGCATAAGATATTCATTCAGACAATCCATCAATCATAAATCATGAATACATAAATTACAAAAAAAAATTAGAACCATTTACTATGGACATTTCTTTTGCACATTAAACTAAGTATAAACTAAAGCAAAGTACATGATAAATATAATCTTGAAAAATACAATAAATAGAATATCTCAAAATTCATAAACACCTAACCTTGAGAAAGAGAAATACTCATGACCCTTAGCCGGTCCTGGCTCCCCAGGACAATTGATCATGTCACAGGGTTTGGCACATAGGTCATGCCTAGCCTGACACGAGGAATGACTTGTATCAGCCCAGCATGGTAGCATACTTCAGGACCAAGCATGGTGCTGGACTATGCCATGCCGGGCCAGGCACGGCTGAACTAGGCCATAGCATGGGCAATGCCTAGGTAACCTGACCCAGTTGACACCTCTTGCCAGCATGACTCGATGCTCTATCTAGGCCAAAAAAGAGGACCCATTTGATACCTCTAAATGAAATTATAAATAATATATCCATCAGTTCAACTAATGTGGCATACTAACACATATCTTTACATCAATAAAAGAGGACCAAAAAAATAAGTAATTATAACAACGTAAGAAAGAATCATGACCAAACAAGATTGAAAAATATATTAAATTGAACTAGCTCCACTTCAACTGGGTACACCACCTTTGAATATGATACAAAATTAAGTAAACAACCAAAAAATTTGAAAATTTTTCACGGAACTTGCATTAAACTACTTGCATAAAAGTCAAACATATGAGAATTCAAGAGTATTCACTAATTTTTTTAGAGATTAATTTTTCCTTTTGTAAATATTGGTCATCACATTTTATATAAACTATAAGGAAAATTATGTTTCCATACACCCAAAAAAAATTAAGATTATTTGAGAACAAATGATTATCTTCATTAAAAAATGCACACCACCAAAACTTGTTTAAGTTATGGTGTACTTATACTCAATTTATATTTTTATCTCTACCCCAAGTCTAGCTAGCATTATAAAAAATGAAAAAAGTAAAAAGTAAATATTTTATAAAACACTATATTCATAAAAAAATGTATATATATACTTTTATATGTATACCCATAAATACTATTTTTTTATAATGCATCTATACATCAAAATCTATACATACTCTTTTCAAAATGTATATATTGATAAGTTTATACACACAGACACACAGACACACAAACACACAGACACACAAACACACAGACACACAGACACACACACACACACACATATATAATATCTCTTAAAATATTTTTTAAATATGTTATGTTTATATACAGACATACATACATACATATATATATCACATGTTTTATGTTTAAAGATAAAGTTATGAAGGTTAGATTTGGTCATGATCTAGATCACCAGTGGGGTAGTTGGTTACCGTGAAGTAGAATTAATATCACAAGCATTAAAAATTTCATGAGATATGTATTATTGCAACTCCATGATAATAATACAACCATATATGTCTCAAAGTAGAAAGATTATGCTAATGAATTGATAGGGCCATAGTGTACAAAGATAACCACAACCAATTAGATAGAGTTTCAATCATGAATGAATGTTACAACGACACAAAATTCATTATTCTGCCCCTTTTCTAAATACTTCCAAAAACCTATTGATTTCATGATTATTCACCAAAACTTACCAAAATTCCATAGTCATGAAATCAATCTATAAATTCATCCATTCCATGCCTATACAATGTCTAAAACACTAAAATACTATGATTGTTTGGTAGTTTGAATATTGAACAAACTCACATATTAAAACAATTATTCATCCCCGAATAATAACTTCATTCTCCAAAAAAATAACAACAATCAAACATCAAATAAGTTCCATACAAAGGGGTACATTATTATAATATAAAAATAAACAATAAAAATTAAGATAGTGATGGGATGACCAGTTTAATTTTTCTTTTAGATCATAATTCTTAAAGGTAAAATCCAACACTAGGTGCTCAATATGTGATAAATGATGTCATAAAGAACCAATTGTATTCACCCAATCTTCATGAATATGACTTTTCTAAATCTTCAAAGTAGATAATGCATTTAATATCTTTGCCAATATGTCATAAAGAGCCAATTGTATTCGCCCAACCAAATTCAATGTAGATTCAAAATATCACATCACAAAATAGGAGTCTTTTTAGTTTACACAACACATTCCTATTTCTTAAATCCACTAGTGCTCACAATATATTGTTTCATTCCCATTCAATTTGTCACATTTCTCTATTGCACATTTCTAATCAATAATGATGGCCTTGTATAGTAATCAAAATGAACCAGAGCTCCCTATCAAGCCAATATCCATGTATCATATTTTTTTCCAAGTGTTTGTAAATATGGTATTCAAAATTTTCTTCCATTGCGAAACCATATTTTTTTAATAAACATGCTTTTCTTATATCGTATCATAGTTTGTAACCACTTCCTTTACTCGTGCATAGGGAATGAATCTCTCCTATCGACTATTCTCTAATTCTATCTATATGTCAATCTATATGTCTATATGTCTATCTAGCTAAATATAAGTCTAAATGTATATCTATAATTCTATCTATATGTCTATCTATCAATTTATCTATAAATCTATATATATATATATATATCCCAATTTATCTATCTATCTATTTATTAATTTATCCATCTACCTATCTACCTATATACCTATCTATCTATTTATTTTTATTTCAATCGATCTATCTAACTATTTATTTATTTATCTTTCTATCTATCTAATAATCAATAAATCAATCAATAAATCAATCAATCTATATAGCTATCTATCTATCTATCTTTGTATATATTTGTCTTTCTTTCTATGTATTTATATTTTTATCATGAAATCTATTTTTGTAACTATCTATCTATTTATCTTTGTATCTATCTATCTATCTATAATTATATCGATATATATCTATCTAACTATATATATATATATATATATATATATATATATATATCAATCTATCTATTAATAAATCAAGATATATATTTATCTATCTATCTATCTATGTGTGTGTGTGTGTGTGTGTATCTATTTGTCTATCAATCTATGTATCTATCTAGGTATCTATCTATATATGTAATTATCTAGGTATCTATCTATTTATTAATCAATCTATATATCTATCTATCTATGTGTCTATGTATTCATTTGTTTGTCTATTTGTATATATGTTTGTCTGTCTGTCTATTAGTTTATATATATATATATATATATATATATATATATATCTATCTATATATAAATTTATCTATTTGTCTGTCTATCCATCCATCCATTTATCTATCTATCTATGATCGATCTATGTATCTAACTATCTAACTATCAATCTATATATCAATCTATCCATCTATATATCCATCTATCTATCTATTTATCTATTCATCTATCTATCCATCTTTTTATCCATATATTTATCCATCAATATATCCATCTATTTATCCATCTGTCTATCCATATGTCTATCCATCTATCTATCAATCTATATATCCATCTATCTATCCATCCATCTATCCATCTATCTATCCATCTATCTATCCATCTATCTATCCATCTATCGATCCATCTATCGATCCATCTATCTATCCATCTATCTATCCATCTATCGATCCATCTATCTATCCATATTTTTATCCATCTTTCAATTTATCTATCTATCCATCTATCTTTAGATCTATCTATCCATCTATTTATCCAACTATCAATCCATCTATCTATCCATCCAACTATCTATCCATATTTCTATCTATCTATCTATCTATTCATATATATATATATATATATATATATATATATATATCTCTCTCTCTCTTGTCTATTTTTCTATCTATATATCTATTTATTTAACTACATGTTTATTTATCTGTGTCAAACTATCTATCATTCTATTTAGATATCTATCTATTTGTCAATTTATCAAGCTGTATATCTATCTATGTGACTATCTATCTATTTTTCTATCTATATATTTGTCTATTTGTAAATATATTTATCTATTTATTCATCTAAATGTCTATCTAATTATTTATCTATCTGTCTATTAGTCAACTTGTTAATTTTTCATTCTATTTATCAATCTATTTGTGTTTTTGTTTATATATATATTTGTCTACCTCTCAATCTATATATCTATCTATCTGTCTATGTATCTATTAGTCTATCTATCTATTTATTTGTATATCTTTTTATCTCTCTATTTTTCAATCTATCTATTTGTCCATTCATCTATTTATCTATATGTCTATATATTCAACTATCTATCATTCAATCATTCTATCTATCCATATATCTATTTTTATATCTAACTATGTATTTATCTATATGTCTATCTAGCTATTTATCTATATATCTATCTATTTATTTTTCCATCAATCCATTTATCTATATATCAATCTAACAATTTTTCATTATGAAAATCTATATATCTATCAATATGTTTAGTTATTTATCTGTCTATCTATCTATTTGAAAATATATCTATCTGCCTATTTATCTATCAACTTATCTTTTTCCTTAACTATACCTATCAATCAATTTGTCAATCTATAAATCTGTCTATCTATCAACCTATCTATATGTTTATTTATCTACCTATTTATTTGTCTATTTGTCGATATGTTTATGTATTTATCTACCAATTATCTATCTATAAATTTGTTAATCTATATGTCTATCTATCTATCTCTTTATTTATTTATATGTCTATTTGTCTATTAGTATGTGTGTGTGTGTGTGTGACTTTTAGTCTATCAATCTATCTATCTATTTTTTCTATATATCTATCTATCTTTCTTTCATTTTATCTATTTGTCTATCTATTTATTCATTTATTTATTTGTCTATCTATCTGTCTATCTAATAATTAGTATATATGTCAATTTGTCTATTTATTTATCTTCATTTCTATCTTTCTATCAGTCTATTTATATATCTCTCGATCAATCAATCAATCAATCTTTTTATCTATATTAGTTTATATATCAATCTATCTATCAATATTTCTATATGTTTTTTTGTTTATCTATGTCTCTGTATATCTATTTATCTACTAATATATTTATCTACTTATTTGTTTATCTAATTATCTACCTAGATGCCTAACTACATATCTATCTATCTATCAATCAACAAATTATTCTATCTTACTATATACCTATCTATCAACCTATCAGTATAGTTATCTTTATATCTATCCATCTATCTTTATATCCATCTATCTATCTTTATATCTATCAATATATCTATCTAACTATCTATTTATTTATCTATCTTTGTATCTATCTATCTGCTTATCTATTTATCTATCTATTTATATGCCTACCTAGATTTATATCTATCTATCTAGATATGTATCTGCCTATCTATCTATCTATTTATCTATCAGTTTTTATATCTACCAACATGTTTATTTATCAATCTATCTGTTTGTCTATATGTCTATCTATTTATCTATATATTTATGTATCTATTTATTTTTCTATTTGTAAATCTATTTGAATGTCTATCTATTTATTTATCTATCTATCTATCTATATGTCTATTTATTTATATATTTAATTATCTATCTATCTATCTGGTATATATGTCGATTTATTTATTTATTTATCTATCTATCTAAATATTTATATATCTATCTTTTTGTCTCTCTATATATCTTTATATCTTTCTATACGTATATCTATCTATTTTTCTATCTATTTATCTATCTATCTATTTATCTATATTTTTATCTATATGTTTATTTATCTATCAATCTATATGTCTATCTATCTATCTTCTTATATGTTTATCTATCTATCTAATTTTTAGTATATCTATCAAACTATTTATATATCTAATTATCTATATGTCTATTAATTTATTTTTAAATTTATTTATTTATCTATTTGTCTATATTTTGATCCAACTATTTGTCTTTCTATCTCTCTTTCTATCATTCTATCTCTCTATTTGTCAATCTGTCTATATGTCTGTCTGTCTATCTATTTGTCAATCTCTCTATCTATCTATGTGTTTTTCTATTTATCTATCTATCTACTATGTGTGTGTGTGTGTCTATTTATATATCTATTTATCAATTTATTTATGGATTTATCTATCTATCTAGAATTTTATTTATCTTTTTATCTATTTGTATATCTTTATATAAATCTATGTCTCTAACTATCTATATGTTTATTTGTCTATTTGTCTCTTTTTATATCTTCACATTAATATATATCTATAATTTTTTTGTTTATTAATCTTTCTTATTATTTATATGTCTATTTATCTATTTGTCTATCCATGTGTCTGTTTATCTATTTGTCTGCCTATAAGTCTATTAGTGTTTCTTTCTATCTTTTTATCCGACTATTTATTTATCTATCTATAAATTTGTCATTATATCTATTTGGAAATCTATCTATCTTGTCAATATATCTATCTATATATTGGTTTATATTTTATCTATCTATGTGTCTACTTATCAAACTATCTATTTATCTATCTATATGTCTATTTATCTAAAATATACATGTATATTTGTTTATCTATCTATTTATCCTTCGGACTATCTGTCTATTTGCTTATCTATATATCTACTAATCTTTCTTTTGGTCTATTTATTTAGCTATCTATTTATTTATTTATTTTTTTATCTATCTATCTGTCTATTTATCTATCTCTCAATATGTATATTTGTCTATTTGTTTGTTTGTCTATCTTTCTAACTATTTATCTATCTATCATTTTTTGTATCTACCTATCTATATATTTATTAATCTTTTTATCCATTTGTCTATCTATTTATTTACCTATCTATCTCTCTACCTTTGTATTTGTTTATCTATCTATATATATGTCTATCTGTATATCTTTTTATTAGTATATATCTCAATCTATCTATATATTTGTATGTTATATGTCTACTTGACCATTTGACTATCAACTAATCAATCTATTTATCTATCTTTTTATCTATCAATATTTTTATCTATCTATCTATTTTTCTATTGATATGACTATCTATCTATCTATTTGTCTATGTATTTATCTATCTATCTATCTATATGTGTATATCTCTATATATCTTTACATCTTTTTATTTATCTATCATTCTATCATTTTATTTCTCTATTTGTCAATATGTCTCTATGTCTAGGTATCTATTTATTTAATGCATATCTGTATATCTCTAAATCTATCTATGTGTCTATCTTAGAGGTGCCAAACGAGACGTGCTGGGCCGGGCCGGCCAATATTTAGCCGGCTCGGCCGTGCTTTCGTGTCGGGCCAGGCCCGACATGGTTACTATATCGTGTCGTGCCTGGCCCGACATGCTTCTGTGGAGGTCAGCCTGGCACGAGTCTGCGACACGAATCTGCCGGGTTCGGCTGCGCGCCATCCCACCGCCACGTGCCGAACTTCTAATTTAAAAAAATTAGGGTTTCAGCACGTTCGCCATGAATCCGAACCCCTAATTAAAAAAAATTGGGTTTCGGCGCGCACCATTAGGCTCCCGCACCACCAAACCCCTAATTTTAAAAAAAATTAGAATTTTTGGCGCGCGCCGCCGCACCGCCTAAAACTATAATTTTTAAAAAAATTAGGTTTCTTGACTCGTGATGAGGTACCGTGCCAACAGGCCACGGAATCGTGCTGGGCCAAGCATGACACGAGGCCCGGTTGGCCTCGAGATGACACGGTATGATTGGTGACGTGGTCTGGCACGACACAAGCCTGGGCATGAGAAATTCCCGTGCCAAGCCAGCCTAGGCACAGCCAAATCATGCCGTGGCTCATGCCGGTCTGGGCCTGCCCGGCCCAGTTGACACCTCTAGTCTATCTACCAATTTATCTATCATCCTTTTTGTCATCTAATTTTTGGTTTATCAATCTATATGCCTATATGTTTATTTGTATTTGTATTTCTTTATCTTTTTGTCTATATGTCTAATTGCATATCTATTTATTTATTTATCTTTCTTTATATATCGCAATCTTTCTATTTGTTTATCTATGTATCAATATAGTTGTCTATTTTTCAAATTGTCTATTTGTCTAATTGCCTATCTCTGTATCCATCTATTTGAATATATGTCTATTTATCTATATATCTAATTTTGTATCTATCTTTATGTATATTCTTATATCTATCTATTAGACTATCTATCTATCTATATATCTATATATCTATTTGTCTATATGTTTATTTATTTATTTATCTATCTATCTATCTATCAATATAACTACCAATATATTTATTTGTCTATCTAAATATCTATCTATCTTTCTATACATCTATCTGTCTACATATTTGTCTATCTATATATCTATCTATATATTTATGTATATGTCGATATACCTATCTATCTTTTAGTTATTCTATCTATTTATCTATATATATATATATATATATATATATATATCTATTTGTCTATTCATCTATTTATCTATCTTTTTGTCTATATGTCTATCTGTAAATTTGTTTATCTATTAATTTTTCAATTTGTCCATATGCCTATTTGTTTATCTATTTATTTGTCAATATGTTAATCTGACTATCTATCATTATATTTATAAATTTATTTATCTATTTGTATAAATGTCTATCTATCTATCTATTGATTTGTCGATCTATCTATTTTTCTCATTTTTCTATCTATATCTATCTATCATTCTATCAATTTATCTTTTAGTTAATTTGTCTATTTGTCTATATATCTATCTATCTATTTGTCTATCTACCAATGTATTTATTTCTTTATCTAATTATCTCTTTAACTATCAATATATCAATGTATATTTTAATCTATCTATCTATCTTTCTTTTTATATATCTATTTATTTGGTTATTTTTCTATCTATGAATATATATATATATATATAGCTATTTGTCTATTTGTCTATCTATCTATTTGTTTATCTATTTATTTATCTATTTGTCTATCTATTTATCTATAAATTTGTTTTTCTGTGTATTTATCTATCTGTTTATCTATCTATATATCTATTTGTCTAACTATCTTTTTGTCTATCTTTCTATTTGTTGATCTTTCTATCTCTTTATCTTTCTAATTGTATATATGTCTATTTGTATATCTGTCTGTCTATCTATCTATCTATCTATATGTTTATCTATCTTTTAATTTATCTAACTATCTATTTATCTATCTATCTATCTATTTGTCTATTTTTCAATCTACCTATATGTTTATCTATCTATCAGATTATTAGTCTATCTTTCAATCAATCAATCTATCTAACTATCTATATATTTATCTATCTATTTGTCAATTTGTTTATTTGTCAGTTGTCTATATTTCTATCTATCTTTCTTTCTTTCTTTCAATCTTCTATCTATATATCTATCTATATATTTATCTATCTTTCTATCTAATTATACATCAGCCTATCTATATATTTATCTATCTTTCTATCTAATTATACATCAGCCTATCTATATATTGCCTAGATGTCTGTATGTTTATATATCTATCTACCTATCTATCTTTTTTTCTTTCATTATCTCTCTTTTTGTCAATTTGTCTATATGTCTATCTATTTATCTGCATATTTGCATATTTCCCTATTTGTCTATTTACCTATCTATCTAATTACCTATCTACTTATATTACTATCTATCTATTTATTTGTCTATTGATTAATCTATCTATCTAACAATCTATCTATCTATCTCTCTATCATTATGTCTATCTATATGTATACTTATCTATTTATCTATATGTCTTTCTTTCTATAAGATTATCTATCTATCTATTTATCTATCTATCTATTTATCTATCTATCTATCTATCTACTTATCTTCATATTTATTTGTCTATCTATATATGTCTATCTTTCTATATATCTCTTTGTCTATATGTAGGTCTATCTATCTATATGTCTATACTACTTTCTATCTTTCTATCATTCTATTTATCTCTCTATTTATCTAGTTGTCTATCTATCTATTTGTATATTTATCTATATGTCAATGTATCTATCTATTTAAATGTCTATCTATCTATCTATGAATCTTTCTATTTATCTATTTGTTATCTATATATCTATCTATATATCTATTGTATTATCTATTAATTTTCTATCTATCAATTTATCTATTTGTGTGTGTGTGTGTGTGTATCAATTTATATCTCTAAGTATCTATATGTCTATTTGTATATCTGTCTCTCTATATACCTTTTTATCTACCTATTTGTCTATCTACTTATTTATATATCTGCCTATCTGCCTATATGTCAAAATTTCTAATTGTCTATCTTTCTATTTGCCTATCTTATAATCTACTTATCTACCTATATGTCAATCAATCAATCTACGTATCTATTTAATTATATATCTATCTATATGTCTATCTATTAATATATTTATTTATCTTCCTATCTACTAATACATCTAACTATTTATCTACCTAACTATCTATATATTTATTTATCTATCTTTCTATATGTTTATATGTCTCAATCTTAATCTATATATGTGTATATCTTTCAATCTGTCAATTAATTTATTTGTTTATTTGTCAACCTATCAATCTATATGTTTAATTTTTTATATATCTTTCTACTTGTTTATTTGTTTATCTATCAATCTATGTATCTATGTATTTATGTACCTATGTATCTATGTATCTATGTATCTATGTATCTATCTATCAATCTTTCTATTTATCTATTTGTCTATTTAACTATCTATCTATTTGACTATTTGTCTATTTGTCTATTAGTTTATTTTGTCTATTTGTTTACATGCCTATCTTTCTATATGTTAATCTACATATTTCTTATTTTGTCTATTTTATTATTTATATATTTATTAATCTAACTATCTATATGTTTATGTATCTTTTTATCTATTTATCTTTCTTTTTATATAAATATTTATTTATCTATTTGTCTATCTATGTATCTATATATCTATTAGTCTGCCTATATGTATATCAATATAAATATCTATATTTATATTTGAAAATCTATTTATATACCTATCTATCTATGTATCTATATATCTATTAGTTTGCCTATATGTCTATCAATATATCTATCTATCTTCCTATCTGACAATTTATTTATCTACATATCTATCAATCAATAAATCTATAAATCTAACAATCTATCTATCTTGTCTATATATTTATCTATCTATTTGTTTATTAGTTTATCTATTTATATGTCTACTTATCAACATATATATGTATGTATGTATGTATCTATCTATCTATCTATATGTTTATTTACATATTGTCTATCTATTTATTTTTTATCTATCTAAATATTTATCTCTCTAGCTATCTAAATGTTTATTTGTTTATCTACATATCTTTATATCTAACTTTTGACATTTTTTTATTTGTTTATCTATTTATTTATCAGTTTATCTATTTATTTATCTGTCTATATATCTATCTATTTGTCTATTTATTTTTTTGTCTATTTTTTTATCTATCTATCTATGTTTTATCTACCTATCTATCTACTTATTTATTCCTTTCTAAATGTCTATCTTTCTATTTGTTTATCTATCTATCTATCTATATATCCATCTATTTGATGAATTGTCTAATTTCTAATTGTCCATTTGTATATCTTTCTATCTATCTTTTTGATTATATTTATATCTGTCTATCTATTTCTCTATCTATCTATCTATTTCTATATATATATATATATATTTATTTATATTTATATTTATATTTATTTATTTATCTATCTATCTGTATATCTATTTATCAATTGATATATTTATCTATCTATTTGTCTGTATACTTATCTATCTATATGTCTATATATTTAACTATCTTTCTGTTATTCTATTTATTTGGTTATACATCTAACTGTCAATCTAAATATTTTTTTATCATCTATATATCTATCAATTTGTCTATATATCTATTTTTCTATTTATCTTTCTACTATATATATTTATTTGTCTATCTATCTATTTATATATCTATTGATCTATCTATCTATCTATTTGTCTATATATATATACTTATTTGTCTATCTTATTTTCTATATATCTATCTACAAATATGCTATATACCTATCTAATTATCTATTTATCTTCCAATTTGCCTATATGTATGTATGCATATCTAATTATTTTCCAATTTGCCTATATGTATGTATGCATATCTAATTATCTACTTATCGATCTATGAATCTATCAATCTATTTATCTACCTATATGTTTACCTATCTAACTATTTATGCCTCTATCTATTAATCTACCTATATGTCTATTTATCTATATATCTATTTTTCTATTTCAATACCTATCTATTTATGTAATTATCCAATTCTCTATTTGTCTATCTATCTATCTATTAATCTAATGATCTATATATCTATCTATCTATTTATCAATCTATAAATCTATCTATCTATTTATCAATATTTAAATCTATCTATGTCACTATAAGAAATCCTTAATTCAAAAATGCCTGAATCCATTTTTGATTTTGTCATGATGGGTGAATAGTGATGGATTTAGAACCAGATGAGATCCATTTCTATAATCCTCCATTTTAATTTTTTTGAAATGGATTACACAATGAAGTTTCTATAAACATCAAAGGGGGAAAATCTATCGCTAAATATTGTGACAACAAAGGAATCTTGGATTCCATCATTAATTTTGTGTTGGAATCATTAGAAATGTATTATCCATTTCTAAAAGAGCAACAGATCAATAAAAACACACATGAATCTATTTCTATTTAGAAATTAATTTAAAAATAGAAAAATTCATTTTTATTGTCTGCAATAAGTACAAGTAGAATTTATGAATTTCTAATATAATATACAATTACATACTAAAATTATATGACTTACAATCAAATAAGCACATCCACGTATTATTTATTAAATTACATTCACATAACTTTCACCATAAAATAAAAATCTTAGACAACAAAAATAAATGTCCATACAATTAAATACACAATTTATAACAAAAAAAAAACATTAATACAAAAAAATTAAATTCAGATCAAAAATATAAATTACAAAAATTTAATAACACACCACAAACAACTACAAATCCTTCACCTGAAGAGTATTGCCCTCTAGAGATTTGGATGGATCCTCTTCAGAATGATGAAAAATAGATGATCTCTCTACCAACTCAAACATTATTTTTTTCATCTTCAAAATCTTCTGTTATATTTTATCCTTTTTTCAATCTTTCAGACTCTCTTTTTTTAATTTCTTCAATTTCTTTTTGCACTTCTTCATTTGTTGCATCTCTCCATTCTCTTGTTGCATCTCTTCATTCTTTTGTCAATTCTCCTCATTTTTGTTTTGCAATGTATCTTAAATATTTAGCATCTCCTTGTGCAAACTCTCATCATATATGATATTATAATTGGAAGATGATGATGAAAAACTCCAAATAGATCCTGTATAAAATGTAGATGCATGAGTGCCAAGATCATATACTTGTCATTTTTTTAACTCCACTCCAATAGCCTAAAGGTAAATATATATAACATCAATATTTTAGGCCTCTCTAGAAGGATCTGTCAATTTTGAAGCAATTACAACCATACTTTCTACATCAACCTATAATTGTTAAGATATAACATAATGTATCAATTTTTATTTTAAAAAAGTTTTATCCTAGCAAAAGAAACTGTCCTCTAACTACTACAAAATATTTTAAAAATAGTTTTATTAATTACATTAAATGAGTTTATAAAAAATAAATCATTAGTAATGGTAAAAAAAATATTCTTAAGTTTGCATTTTATTTACAATTAATGTCAAATAATGAATTTTATTTTTTTTTTCTTTTATTATTTTCAATTATAAAATTAAACTACAAGTACAAAATGAGAAACTCATACTAAAATTATTTGAGCGCTTGTTAACAAATGATCTATCATTCTTCTTGTGCATTTGCTTGAATGCATTAAATGATCCATGGACGTCCCAATTCATTCTCCTAAAAATAAATATTAGTTACTATTAAGATACATCATTCATTATGACACAGATGTTATCATTTTAATTCTAAAAATATAAATAATAACAAAAAACAAAAGATTATTATACTTGATCTACTGAATGGTGGTAGGTGCCTTTGAACCTTCAATATATTTTGAAAGTCCTTGTCCTTCACCTATTTTTTCTGATTGATGATTGTGTGAGGCTAGCTGGGACAATGCCTTGAACTCCTTACTATTCTAGTATTCATACCACTTTATCCAAATACTAAGGAGGACATTATTAGGCATTGTATTTTTTCCATACTTTTTTCTATATTTTTCAAGCTTGTCATTGTTCCTCACACTTGCCACATGTTTCAATATATCCTTCATGAATACTACCAAAACATTATTTCATTTGTATTTTTTCTACAATAATCAAATAAAATCATTATACATTGTAGTACATTAATTTTAAGAGAATATCATATTATTCCAAATTTAAAAGCAAGTAAATGAATCAAAGATTTATCTCAAATTCTTTCCATTAAAATTCTTTCCATTAAAATTCTTTCATATTTGGGGGCTCATTGCTCTACTTTATACCTTTAACAACTAGTTTCTCCTTAAATATCTTATTGATTCTATGAGAAGCAGAAAGAATAAATTTGTAAGTAATTTAAAATCATCACATACATATACATATAAACAAAATACACATTTTTTGTTGCTACTAAGTTTAAATATATTTTTAATATTATAAATGATAATGTTTAATAAGTAGAAATATAATACGTCGTTATTATTGTAAATTACATAAATTTAAAAATTATGATATATTTATAATTTCATTCATATAATATTTTATATTTAATTTAAATGAAAATAAATTAAAATGATAAAGAATGAATTTAGTAAATTTAAGGATGTTACGTACTATTTATTGTCAATTGTTGGCCGGATGAAGATTTTCTCATTACTTGGTATGCAAATTAAGGATTATGAATATCCTGCTAGTGTCACTATTGTAGTACCAATGCATGAGCCTCCTAAGATAGGCTGACCGAAACTATTAGTATATTTTGGTGAAAAATAAGATAAAGATGGAATATCTATGGTAGTAAATCCATGTATTTCATGATGAGGTGGTGCCAAAGTTTTCTCCATACGTGTAGGAGAATGCAAAAATATATTTGTAGAATTGTCATCATTGAATACATGAATAATTCTTCCTCCATGAACTATTAGTTGACTTCCATCTACTCATCCTCACACTTTGAGACCCTCAGCCACTTGAATGATTGCCTCTCTTACCTAAATCAAGTTACATAAATATCAAAATATACAGATGCAATAAAAACAATATATGAAATCTCATAATAACATAACTTAATGATAAACACATTGACATTAGAAAAAGAAATTAAATTATTTTAAATTAACATCCACTTTTTAACAATTAGAAAATAAAAATGAGAAAATACTAAGGTTGTTAATGAATTTCTAGTCATCATTAGAATTTTCTAAGAAATAATCTCTATCTACATATTCATAATCATCTAATTCTACATTAATTTCTCCTCATTATATTCTTCCACATTTTAATCATTAATGTTCAAATAATTTCCACTTTCCCTAAGTAAAGTTTGAAGGCCATCCATCTGCCCCACGAATGATTGAATGAACATTTCACATTATTTTCTTAAAATGATGATGCACACGATGAAGTGATAATAACTTCCTTTTCAATATTGTCCATAGCTGATCTGAGTTTTATTTTATATATTGCCCACAATGACATAAATTTCTTTTTGTAGTTGGATAAGTGGTGTAACACACTTATTCAGCTTGTAACACAAAAAAAATAACTTGTACTTATGATAAAATTTATTATTGTGCACATCAACAAGGTTTTATTGATAATGATTTCTAGTACCTATATTTGGAATTAGATCAAATCATTCACACTTAAACAAAATAGTCCTCTTAATTAGTAAAGAGGGATACTCCATGTGTAGAATTTCAATAAGTCGACCATGGAAATCAATTGTACATGTAATATAGTTTGAATGCTTGATGAAAATACCAATGTTCATTGCAACTTTATTTGAACTATGTTTCAAAGTGTGAAATTTGTATCCATTTACATAATGTATGGGATATGTTTGTAAACTTCATAATGGCATTTTTGTAAGATCTTTCATTTATATTTTACGTATATTTGATGAATAAAACTGCACCTACAAAATGATAAAAAATAAATTCATACATATATAATGTTGCAAGTAACTATTTAGAATAATGAATGATAAGTTATATACTGATATATTTTTCAAACCAATTTGCAAAATCCTTTTCAAGCTTTGCATCAATTAAATCATTATCAATATGAGGTTCTCTTTGCCTAAAGTCCTGAGCAAATATTCTTCAAAAATAAAATTGAAAATATTTTGATTAATTAAAATGTTATATCCCATATAATAATAAATAAATGAGAGTATGAAATTATTATAAATCTTACTTAGTATAAGATGTAACTTTCTTGCATTTCAACAAAAATGTATGTGTGCATAGCATAATACTCTAGGTTATCCAAGAAATATCTTGATGGCACTCTACCATACGATCTTCCCCCTTGTCTAAAAATAAAAAGCATATCATTTTTGTATGATCCATCCCCCATACCATATACATTCTATGGTGACAATATTTTATACTGATTATATAATTGAAGTCGAAAGTAGTGTGCACAAAATGCCGAAGCCTCTTCAACCAAAAAAAAGTAGGCATTGCATATCGATTCTTTGACTTTGGCTTTATTTTAAACATTGTTTTTTAATTTACTAAGATATCTAAAATTGATATATATTAGAAAAAAATATTTTGAAGACAAATTAAAATTTTTATAATAACAAATAAAAAACATATTAACTCTCAAATGGATACATCCATCTATATTGCACATGACCTGCTATCATTGATTCATAAGACAAGTGAACTAGGAGATGTTCCATAGAATCGAAAAAGCTAAGAGGAAAAAAATATTCTCAAGTTTGTATAAAATAATGGGGATGTCATTTTGTAATTGCTCTATTTCTTCCTTTCTTATAACATTGCAAGTGAGATTCTTAAAGAAAATACTTATTTCAGTCAATGCTTCCCAAACATTTTGTGGAAGTAATTCACAAAATGCTATGGGCAGAGAATATGGTAGTCATAATTTTTCATTCCAAATAACTTATGCTTCTTCATATCAACACTTCTTCACATGTTAGTTGTAAATCCGTCAGAGATCCTAAGCTCCATCAGCAATTTACACAAAGCTTCCTGTGCATTCTTTTTACGACTAAAACAAACATTTGAGAATTTATTCATTGATTTGTCCCTATGTAACTTTAGACATGAACATAACTCTTTTAAATTATTTTTTATTTGGAATTATCTTTGTTTTTTCCTCCACATTCATTATAATATTAAAAATATTATTAAAAGATTTCTTCTCAATATGCATCACATCTAAGTTGTATCTAATAAGATTTATTTTCCAATATGGAAAATCCCAAAAGATATTTTTTTTCTTCTAACTATAGTGATAAATCTTTGAAATTTGCATATTGAGGCAATCTGCATCAAGATTCATAATATTTTTGAATCTATATCTTTCAATCACTTCTAATATTTTGCTACCTAACCTCAAAGGTGGTGTACTTTTAATGACTTTTTGGCTTTTCTTAAATGCATCAATATTCATCCAAATTAGACCTTCCATATGTAAGAATTTATGATGATTATCAAACCAACAAGTTTTTCCTCCTTTGCTCAGATAAAATACATATGAGTCCTTCATGCAATAAGGACATGCTAATTTCTCTATAGTACTCAATCTAGACAAAATTGAATATGCAAAAAAGGCACTTATTGTCCACATTATCACTTCTCATATTTTAAAGTTTTTCTTTTTAGATATATCATATATTTCGACACCAACCTCCCACAAATTTGAGCTCTACTATAAGGGGCTGTAAAAAAATATCTAAATTGTCTTTTGGATTTCTCAGGCCGGGTATGACAACAATAAAAATATATATTTATCTTTCATGCACATCCATGGTGGTAAATTATAAGGAGTAATATTGGCATGTTTGACCAAATAGCTAAAATTCATCTCTGCACATTCCTAATCTAACATTTTGACTTTCATCTTTTATTAATAGAAGAAAATCATCGAAATATTATTAAAAAGAAAATATCAGCAATGTCACATCATGTCATCTTCAATAACATTACCTTTGTACCAACTCATATCATTAGCAGTAGTATCAGATACAAACAATCATTGTAGACAAGGAGTCAATAAAAAATAATATATTTTTTTGTGAGTAATATTTATATTTTGTTTTTACATGCTGTATTTATTTTGTACTGAAGATAGTTATATATTTTACATACAATTACATCATTATCTATGCCTCAATATATCATGTAGCCATTATTGTAGTAATATTTTTTTTTTACCGACAAACCCAAACCTCACATTAACTTCTTTGTACCATAAAAACTTCATATCATTATGTTATTCTTTGATAACAATTCATATAATAACTGGCATATTTCATCATAATATCTTTCTAAAAAACAATGTTTTTTCTTTCAATTCATTAGTCTAGCCACTGCAGATAACTTTGAGTGGTCATATGGATTACCTTTCCAAACCTCTTCTTCTAAAGCCTTTAGTATTTCAAAAAATTATTTCGCTGATGATATTGGGATATCATCAATGATATTCAGTTTTATTGAAGTGCCAATAATATTCAAAATTGCTGCAGTTGAATCAACATTTCTATTTACATAATACTTAGTTATTTGTGGCACAACTATTTCCTCATGTTTATACTTTATACCAAGCAAAATAGTCTTAAACAAATCTTTTTTTTACAAGATGATATCGCACTATGTCCATATCATAGAAACTCTGATTTTGATATTTGAGCATTACATGGATAGCTTCTTTTTGTTTCATCTATAAATAAGGTTGTTTTTCAGCAAAGGCAATAAATTCCTTAATCACATTTACTAATTCAACTGTTAAAAACTTATCTTTTAGTCTTCCATTCATCCATTGAAGATCATGTTGTATAATATTTTCCATTCCTGTAACACACAACATTAATATTTTTGGAATTATAATAATATACTTAGAGATATTTCTATAATAAAGAGGTAGTAATATATTTATGAAATTACATAAATCTAACAAATAAGTTGTAGTAAAATAATTATTAGATAATTTTGGATTAAAATTAAATTAGGCGGGTTGTTCCAATGTATTTTTATCAATTACATAAAACTAAAAATTTGATATTTATCTATATTGAATGAAATTGTATAAATAAAGAAAAAAAAGAAAAATTTGCAATATCATAATTTTAAATTTCTATATTAATAAAAAGTATTATTATATAAACATATTATATATAATATAAATAATAAATAAATTATCAATGTCAATATATTAAAATTTATCAATGATAAAACTTACAAAATAAATCAACTATCAATGGATAATATTATTAAATGAATGAGAAATTATTCTAATCTATATGAAGCATGTAGTATACATAGGCATATATCACATGTGACCTATAATATGAAATTTGTAAATATTAAATAAAGGTGGGTATTATTTATTTTAATACAGTTTTAGTGAAATGTAGATCAAGTAACTATATAAAGTTTTAAATTAGCTTCTAATTCTTTTTAGTTTTATAAATTTTCATTATGTTTTACTATTCTAATTATATACTCTCATATTTTTTTTCCATTATTATTATTATTATTACAAATTAATATTTAGCAATTATTTTAATAATTATAAATTATTTATTGTTAAGGATATTCCATTAATATGAGTTATTCAATTTTGAAATTATTAAATATCATATAATTCTAGTAAGGAAACAAAATGCAACATAATTTTGGTGATATTAACTATAGTGAAATAACAAAATACATAAAACATTCATTTATCAATTAGGTTACGAAAAATTTTACCCATCAAAGTATGAGGAAAAAATGTAAACAAATATAAAAAATATATAATTTATCAATTATATTTATAATAATTCAAAAAAATAATCAGATAAAACCCAATATAAATGTTAAGAATGGAAAAAAATGTGCACATAACATGAAAATGCATAAATAGAGTTATTCTCGAATACAATATATACGAGATAAAATAAAAATCATAATTTCATACCTCAATTATGAATAAAATGCACGTTGAACAATATATGGAGGATAGACAACCCAAATACGAATCAGATAAAATCACAACCAAACCAAAAAAATCCCTGAAACCCTAAGAATACTTTAAAATTTTGAAGTGGACTTCAAAAATTAATTATCATATTTTAGTGTTTGAAATTGATTTGGGCAATTCTAATTTTCATTTCTAAATGGTTTATTTCTTCTTATGTTTGCCTATAAGTAAATCTGTCAATATGGTTATTTGTTTATCTTTCTATCAATATATTATCTATTTGTCAATCTATCAATCTACCTATGTGTCTACCTATCTGTCTATCTATCTATCTATATCTATATTTTTTTCTATCAATCTATCTATGTTTCTACATGTCTATATTTTTATCTAGATACTCATGTATCTATATGTCTATCATTCTATTTGTATATATGTATTTTTGTCTATATGTCTATCTTTTTATCTATCTATCTATATATCTAAATATCTATGTCTATATTTATACGTGTCTATCTATCTATCTATATTCCTTTTTGTTTATATGCCTATATATATTTTTATCTACCTGTCCATCTATGTATTTGTCAATATGTGTATCATTCTTTCTTTCATTATATCTATATGTATATTTATCAATTTATCTATTTGAAAATTTTTTTAATTTGTTCTATCCATTTATATATCTATCTATCTCTTTATGTGTCTGCCTACATGTCTATCTTTCTATCTATTGGCCTATCTATATATCTATTTTTCTATTTATATATTTATCTATTTGTCTATATATCTATTTGTCTATTGTTTATTTGTCTATCTATCCATCTATCTAACTATTTATCTTTTGGTATATTTTTCATTTAATTTATCTATATATATAGTTGTCTATACATTTATTTGTTTATCTATATCTTTATATATATGTATATCTACCTATCACTTTATATTATAAGTCTATCAATCGATCTATCTAAATAAATATCTACATATCTATCTATTAACCTATTAGTTTATCAACTAAGCTATTAATCTACCAATCTACTTATATATATATATATATATTTATTTATTTATTTATATTTATATTTATATATTTATATATTTTTCTATCTATCAATCTATATGTTTATTTGTCTATTTATCTATTTGTTTATATATATATATATATATATATATATATATATATATTTGTTTTATAATCAATTTGTTTAGATACTAATCTAACTATCTATCTATTTATCTATATGTCTGTCTATCTATTTATCTATTTATGTATCTTTCTATCTATTTGTTTATCTAACTATCAATCTATATATATATATATAGATATATATATATATATATATATATATATATATATATATATATATATAAGTCTATCTATATGTCTATTTATTTATTTATCTATTTATCTACCAGTCTATATATATATATATATTCTATTTTGTCTATATGTCTTTCTTTCTATAATTCTGTCCATATATTTATTTATTTGACTATTTATTTATCTACCTATCTATTTATATCTCTAACTATTTTTATGTCTATGTATCTATCAATCAATCTATAAATATATATATATATTATTTATTTATTTATATTTATTTATTTATTTATCTATCATTATGTCTATTTATTTATCTGTCTATCTATCTATTTAGCTTCCCTTCCTCCTATCTATTTATCTATCTTTCTATCAATCTATTAATCTATTAATTTGTCTATTTGATAATCTATGTATCTTCTCTATATATCGTTCATTATTTTTGTTTATCGAATTAAATGACTTTATGTCTACCTATCATTATATCTATCTATCTATTTTAAAATGTATTTAATTATCTATTTATTTTTATATCTATTTAATTATCTATCAATCTATCTATTTGAATATCTATCTATCTGTCTAAATGTCTATATGTATATTTATTTTTCTATTTATCTATCTCTCTATTTGTCAATTTGTGTGTGTGTGTGTGTGTGTGTATCTATCTATTTATCTATCTATCTATCTAATTATATATTTGTCTATCTATTTATTTATATATTTATTTATCTATCTATCTATTATTTTGTCAATATGTGACACTATCTATCTATTAATCTCTCTAAGTATCTATCTATCTATTTGTCTATATATCTATTTATCTATTATTCTATCGATCTATATACCTATCTATCTATATATCTATATATCTATCTATCTATCTATTTATCAATATATTAATCTTTCTATCATTGTATATGGCTATCTATACATTTGTTTATCTATCTCCTTACCTATCTATCTATCAATTTGTGAATCCATCAATCTGACTTTCTATCAATCTATCTATATGTTTATGTATCTATCTATCTATTTGTATATTAACATATATATATATATATATATATATATATATATATGTGTGTGTGTGTGTGTGTGTCTAACTATTTATATGTCTATTTACCTATTGTCCATATATATATATATATATATATATATATATCGATCTATCTCTATGTCAATTTATATATTTGTCTATTTTTCTATTAGTTCTATCTATCAATAAATCTATCGGTCTATCTATTGATCTATCAGTCTATCTATTAAACTATCTATCTATTTATTTATTTATCTATATGTTTAATACATAATATATCTTTTTGTCATTCTTTCCATTTGTCTATCTATCTATTTTTTTCTCTATTTCTTTATCTATTTATCTATCTGTCTATCTATATAAATATATGTCGATCATTCTATCTATCTATCAGTTTTTTTATCTGTCTATCTATCATTTTATCTATCTATTTATATATATATATCTATCTATATGTATATTTGTCAATCTATCAATCTATCAATCTATCAATATGACAATTTCACTATCTATCAACAAAATCTATCTACTTATTTATCTAATTATTTATGTCTATTCATCTATTTATTTATGTTTATATGTCTATCTGACTAGCTATTTAGTTATGTCTTTCTATTTTTCTTTATTTCTATATATTTATATATATATCTATCTATCCATGTGTTTATTTATCTATCTAATTATTTGACTATATATTAATCTAATATTGGTCTATCTTTCTATTTTTCAATCTACCTATTTCTCAATTTGTCTATATGTCTATATAACTATTTGCCTATTTATCTATTTGTAGATCCATTTATATGTTTATGTATCTACCTATCTATTTGTCTACATATTTACCTTTCTTTCTATCTATTTATCTACAAATTTGTCTATCTATCTATCTATGTGTTTATCAATCCATCTATCTATCTACTATCTATCTAAATAAGTGTATGTCTATCTAAAAATCTATATATCTATATATTTGTCTGTATAACTATCTATATGTATATAAATATATCTATTAATTTATTAAAATGTCTATCTGTGTATCTATTTATTTATTAATTTATTAATCTATCTATGTCTCTATTAATTTTCTTATCTATCTATCTACTCATCCACTTATCTACCTATCTATCTATTTTTCTATCAATTTCTCTTATTATATTTTTATCTATCTTTATGTATACCTATTTATTTGTTTATCTATTTATCTATTTATACATCTATCTGTCTAACTATCTATCCATCTATTTATATATCAATTTGTCTATCTCAACCCATGTACTTGTATATCTATATATCTATTTATCTTTTTGTGTATCTCTCTATCTTTCATTGTCTCTATCAACCGATCTAATATATATGCCTATCTAAAGATCTATCTATCTATCTATCTATGATTCTTTCTATTTGACTAAATATTTATCTATCTATTTATTTCTCAATCTCTCCATCTATCTATTTTTCATTCTATCTATTTGTCTAATTGTCTATATGTCTATTTGTTTATATATCTATATATCTGTATATAATATGTCTATATATCTACATGATTATCTATATATTTATCTATTTGTCTATATATATATATATGTTTACTTGTCTATCTATATATCTGTCTTTTTATCTATTTATTAATCTGTCTGTCTGTCTATCTGTCTATCTATTTATCTTTCTAACTAACTAACTATCTATCTATCTATCTATCTACATGTCTATATGTATATCTCTTTATCTATCTATCAATATATGTATTTGTCTATATATCTATCTATCACTATATATATATATATATATATATATATCTTTCTATATATCTCTCAATCTTTCAATATCACTATCTATCTTTCTATCTTGTAATCTCTTTATCATTCTATCTACATATCTACCCATTTATCTATTTATTTAATCTATTTATCTACCTGTCTATATATCTATTTTTTTATATGCTTGTCTGTCTATGTATATATGTATCTATCAATGTATCTATCAATCTTTCTAGCTAACTATGTTTGTATTTATTTGTCTATCTATATATCTATCTATTTATATTTTTTATACCTATTTATATGTTTATTTATTTATTTGTCTATCAACCAGTCTTTCTATTTGACTATTTGTATATCTATGAATATGGCTATCTTCTGATCTAACTAACTACCTAACTATATATATATATATATGTCTATCTATATATCTTTCTATAAGTCTTTATATCTATCTATCTTTTTTCTAACTATATGTCTATATGTATATCTATCTATCTATATATCTATCTATATTTATATATTTTTTATTTGCCTATTTGTCTATTTGTGTATCTTTCTATCTTCTTATTTATCTCTCTCTCTCTCTCTATCTTTCTATCTATATTTATATTTTTTTATCTCACATTGTATATCTATCTATCAATTTATTTATTTGTCTCTCTATTTGTCTATATTGATATCATTTTATGTGTCTTCATGTATATTTGACTATGTATCTATCTATCTATCTATATATCTATCTATTTATCTTTCAGACTATCTATCTGTTTATTTGAGAATCTATCTATTTATAAATCAATATAACTATCTATCTATTTGTCTAAATGTTGATATAACTATCTATGTATCTATTTTTCTATCTATATATTTATCTATTTTTCTATCTTTTTATCTATTTATATATTTATCTGTCCAAATGTCTATATCTCTATTTCTATATTTCTATATCTTTCTTTGTTTCAATATGTTTATTTTTCTATATGTTATTTGTCTATCTATCTATTATTCATCTTGTTTATCTATCTATCCTTTTATATGTATATCTGTCTATTTTACTATCTATCTTTCTATCTATCTATTTATATATCTTTCCATTTATCTATTTATTAACCTAACTATCTATTTATCTATCTATTAACCTAACTATCTATTTATCTATCTATTAATCTAATTATCTATATGATTAATTTTCGATCTAACTATCTATCTATCCATGAATCTTTCTATCAATTTATCTATCTAAATATCTATCTATTTGTCTACCTATATATCTACTAGTGTATCTATCTATTTATCAATATATTTATCTTTCTATATATTTATCTATATGTCTATTTGTCTATATATCTATTTATTTATCATGCTATATATCTATCTATCTAACTATCTATCAGCCTATCTATTTATTGGTTTCCCTATATATATTTATTTGTTTATCTACCTTTATATCTATATATCTATCTATAAATCTCTCTATATGTTTATCTATCTATCTATCCATTTATATATCTATTTTTCCTATATGTCTATATATATATATATATATATATATATATATATATATATATATATATATATATCTATATCTATCTATTTATCTATTTATTTATTTGTCTATATATCTATTTATCTTTTTAAATATAAGTATATTAATCGATCTATCTATTTATTAATCATTTTATTTATCTATTAATCAATCTCACTATTTATTTATCTTTCTATTTATTTGTCTATGTGTCTTTGATCCTATATGTCTATATGTCTATTTATTAACCTATCTATCTAATTGTCTCTATGTATGTATATCTATTTGTCTTTTTACCTAACTTTATTTCTATTTGTTTATTTGTCTATCTATCTATTTGTTTATGTATATATCTATCTATATGTCTATTTATCTATATTTCTATCTATCTATCTGTTTATCATTCTATCTATTTGTCTAGTTGTTCATATATCTATTTCTCTATATATCTATCTTTCTATAAGTCTATCTATCTATCTATATGTCTTAATTATTGTCAATTTGCCTATATATTTATTTATTTATCTATCGATCTATTATTATGTCTAATTATCTATCTATCTTTGTAAATATATATTTATTTATTTATTTAAATATCTATTTGTGTATATGTCTATTTATCTATCCATATTTTAATCAAACTATCTATTTATCACTCTATCTCTAAATCTATCTATCTAACTATCTATTGGTCTATATATCTATCTATCTATTGATTTTCCTTACTTTCAATCTATTTGACTGTCTATCTAACTATCTATCAATTTAACTATCTTCAATATATCTCTATATTGTCTATGTATTTATTAGTCTTTCCTTATATCTATCAATTTTCCTATATTTTTATTTGTATATCTATGTCTGAGTATCTATCTATTTATCTATCTATCTAACTATTTATTTGTATATCAACCTATCTATCTATTTGTCTATATATATATATGTATGTATGTATGTATATTTTTTTATTTGTCCATAACTGTTGGTCTATTTGTCTATCTATATATCTATCTATATGTTTATCTATTTATTTTTGTTTTTTTTTAATCTATCTATCTATTTGTCTGTCTATCTACCTATTAATATGTATATATATATATATCTATTTATTTATTTATTTATCTCTCTATCTATCTATTAATTTATCTTTCTATTTTTCTATCTTTATATCTATCTATTTGACTATATTTATTTTTCTCTCTATATATATATATATATATCTCTCTCTCTCTCTCTTTACCTACCTATCTATCTATTTACATACCAATCTACTTATCTGCCTATCTATTTATATACCTATCTGCTTATTTACCTTTTTATTTATTTTTCTTTTTACTATATGTCAATCTATATATGTGTATGTATTTATATTTTTTTATCTATTTATTTGTCTATATGTCTACATGTTTGCCTTTCTATCTCTCTATCTCTTTATTTGTCTTTCTGTCTATCTACCCATATATCTTTATATCTATCTATCTATTTGCATATCTTTATATTGGTATACATATCAATTTGTCTATTTGTCTATTTATCTATTTGTCTTTCTATCTATACGTCTATATGTACATCTCTATAAGTGTCTATATGTATATAATCTATCTATCTATATGTCTATTTGTCTATTTGGCTATCTTTCTATTTATCAATATATATATATATATATATATATATATATCTATATATCTAATTATTAACTAATCTACATATCTATCATTTTATATGTCATTATGTCTTTATATATTTATGTATATCTATATATTTATCGATATGTCTATTTTTATATCTATCTATCAAACTATCTATCTAATTATATATTTGTATATCCATCTTTCTATCTATCTATTTATCTAACTACTTATCTATTTATCTATGTATCTATATGTCTATTTATATATATTTCTGTCTTTATCTATCTATCTCTCTATTTGTTTATATATATATATATATCTTTCTTTCTATCTCTCTATCTTGTAATGTCTCCATTTCATGATCTACCTATCTATTTATCTATCTATCTATCTATATGTCTATTTTCTTATAAGTCTATCTGTCTATGTATATATATGTCTATCTATGTATAAATCAATCTTTCTATCTATCTATGTATTTTTTTTGTTTATCTATCTTTCTATCTATTTATTTTCTTTATATTTATTTATATGTTTATCTATATATATATTTGACTATTTGTGTAGCTATGTATATACCAATTTTTGATCTAACTAACTATTTATCCATTTTTTTTGTCTATTTGACTATATTATTATCTATATATCTATAAATAAGAATGTATATATATCTATCTTTTTATATATATATCTATATGTCTATATGTATATACATCTATCTGTCTATCTGTTCTATATATTTATCTATCTATCTCTCTATATTTTACTTGTCTATTTGTATATCTGTCTATCTATATATCTATCTAATAAGCTATATATCTATATATCAATCTACATGTCTATCTATCTATCTATATATTTTTTTATTTTCATCTCTCTATTTTTCTATTTTTCTATCTATATATATATATATATATATATCTCTCTCTCTCTATCTATATTTCTATTTTTCTATGTCACATTGCCTATTTGTCTATATATCTATCTATTTATCTATCTTTTTATTTATACTTCAATTGATCTATGTGTCTATAGGTATATTTGACTATATGTCGGTCTATCTATATGTATATCTATATATCTTTCAATCACTCTATCTATCTATATGGCAATCAATTTATTTTTCTAGCTATATATCTATTTATCTATTAGTCTATCTATCAATTGGTTCATCTATATTTTTATTTGTCTATCAGCCTATCTATCTATATGTCTATCTATATTTCTCTCTATATGTCTATCTATCTATCTATCTATATATCTAATTTTTTATATATCGATTTATCTATATATCTATGTATATGTATATTTGTATATCAATCTATTTGTTTATCAATCTATATATCACTTTGTCTATCTTTTTAACTCACTATCTTTATATCTTTCTATCTCTCTAAGTCTCTATCTATTTTTTTATTTTTCTATATGTCTATTTATTTGTCTATATCTTTATCTATATATCTATGTATTTGTCATTATATCTATTAGTTGATCTATCTATTTCTTAATCAATGATTCTATCTGTCTATCTATTTATCTATAAATCATTTTGACTATTTATCTATCTACATATATATCTGTTTGTCTATATGTCCACGTGTCTTTCCTTCTATATGTCTATATGTCTATCTATAGACCAATATGTCTATTTGTCTATATGTATGTATATTTATCTATCTTTCTATCTATCTATATATCTTTCTATCTATCTATTTATCTTATATATATATCAATTTATTTGTCTTTCTATCTAATTGTTTATATATATATATATATATATATATATCTATTTATATGTTTATCTATCTGTCTTTCCTTATGTCTATCCATTAATTTATCTATCTATCTATCCATCCATTTTTTTATAAATTTATCTATCTTTCAATTTATTTGTCTATTTTTCATCTATCAATCTCTATTTTTATCTATCTTTTTATATATCTATATATCTATCTATCTATATGTCTATATGTCTATTTGTCAATTTGCTCATCTATCTATTTATATATCTATTTATCATTATGTCTAACTATCTATCTATCTAAATATAAATCTATTTAATTATTTATCTTTCTTTTTATCTATTTAAATATTTATCAAACTATATATTTATCAATTTATCTCTATATCTAATTAACTAACTATCTATCTATATGTCTATATATCTATCAATTTATCTATCTATCAATTTATCTATCTATCAATTTATCTATCTATCAATTTATCTATCAATCAATAAATTTGACTATTTATCTATCTAATTGTTTATCTATTTATCTGACTATATATATATATATATATATATATATATATTTGTCTATCTATTTATCTATTTATTTGTGTATCTATCTATATTTTGATCTAACTATTTATTTGTCTATCTATTTATGAATATATATATATATATATATATATATATATATATATATATATATATTTCTATCTTTATATTTCTCCATAACTATCTATCTATTTTTCTATATATATATATATATCTATCTATCTATCTATTTATCTATTTATTTTATTATTTTTCTATCTTTATAAATGCCTATCTATTTAACTAGTTATCAACTTATCTACATATCTATCTATATATATGTTTATATATCTTTTGTATATCTATATATCTATCTATATGTATTTTTGTATATATATCTATCTTTTTATTTGTTAAACTATCAAACTATCTATCTGTCTATCTATATATTTATATATCTATGTGTCTATTTATTTATCTTTCAATTAGTCTATCTATGTATATATCTCTATCTATCTACAAATTTGTCAATTTATCAATTTATCAATTAGTGAATCTAACTACCTATTAATCAATTTATCTATTTATTTATATATATGTCTATTTGAATATCAATTAATCAATCAATCTATTTGTTTATATGTCTATTTGTGTATTTGTATATTTCTCTAACTATCCTTCTATCTATCTATTTGTATAGTTATTTCTTTGTCTATCTGTCTATATGTTTATTTATTTGTCTATATGTCTATCTATCTATGTGTCTACTTATTCATCTTTATAATTGTATATCTTACTATTTATCTATCTATCTTTTTTCTACATATTTGTCTATCTACCTTTCTATCTATTAGTTCACCTTACAATCTGTCAATAGCTCAATTTGACAATTGGTCTAATTATCTATCTTTTATTTTTCTATTAGAATTTTCTACCTATGTATATATAGTGATTATGCTAAACATAACATCAAATGATCATGCAAAATATAACACATCAAAAACATGCAATATGACTAGTTACATCCACTTTAAAAGTATGCAACACTTGTAGATTTATAAACTTAAAATATTTTAGTACATAATAGAGAGAGAGAGAGAGAAGATAATAGAGTGCACACTTATGATTATGGATATAACATATATATATATATATAACAATTAGGGTTATATATAAAATAGAATGAGTCAGATTTTTAGAGTGAATAGGGTCATTATCCAAAATTTTCCTTGACACACTGACTTGGTAGTGGGACCCCCAGTATTGTCCCAATGCCACATATCCAATCTCTTAACATATTACTACCTACACCTCCAATGAAATAGAGAAATAAAATAGAGAGTTAAAGAAACAAATAGCAAAATAAATTATATACTACAATATCTACCTTAAGTTGTTTTGTATACAAATAGAAAGATTCGCTCTATAGATGATTAGTCCTAATATGACTATAGCTGATTTGATATGTTTAGTAAGTCAAGACTATGTCTTAACTTATTTTGAGTAATAGGTTTAGTAAACATGTTAGTTAGATTATCAGATGTTCCAATCTTTTATATTTCCATCCTCTTCTCAAATCCAAAGATATTATACCACACATCAATATGCTTTGTCATATTATGTTGTAATTAGTCTTTTGCTAAAAATATAGTACTGAGGTAGTCACAGAACACTATTACAACCTCCTAGTAAAGACCAAGTTCCTTGAAAAAATTCTTCATCCAGATTTGTTCCTTTACAGCTTCAGTTAGAGCCATATTCTCTGCTTCAGTGAAGGATAGAGTGACAGAATATTAAAGAGCAGCTTTCCAACTAACCATAGAGCCACATATATTGAAGACATAGCTAGTCATAGACTATATACTGTTAACATCATTTATATAGTCAGAATTAGAATATCTAACTAGTATGAGTTCAGATTCATTACCAAATATCATACCTATATAGGGTGTCCCCTTGAGGTACCTAAGTATCCTCTTTATAGCTTTCTAGAGCTCTTGACCTATATAGGGCAGCCACGACGATGTTTGCCGAAACCTTAATTTTTTTAAAAATTAGAGGTTCGGAACGCAGCGACGTGATGGCGCACAGCCGAACCCCTAATTTTTTTTTATTAGGAGTTTGGCCCGATTGGGCCAAACCCGGCGGATTCGTGCCGCGGGCCCATGCTGGGCTGACCTCCACAGAACTGTGTCAGGCCATGCATGAAACAGTACAGTAACCGTGTTGTGCCTGGCCTGACATGAAATCATGGTCGGGCCGGATAAAAATAGGCCTGGCTAGCCCAGCAGATCCCGTTTGACACCTCTACAAACACGACACGGTATAGTAACCGTGTCGTGCCTGGCCCTGCACAAAAGCATGGTCGGACCGACAAAAAAAGGGTTGGGCTAGCCCGGTACGTTCCGTTAGACACCTCTAGCATTGTGTGTGTCCACCTCTCTAGAGATCACTACCGCGGGCACAACGTCTGTTCCCACTGGATCTTCTACTGCCTGGAGTCCCAGAGCTGAAACTACTCATCTTGGATGATTTCTGACTGGGATTCACTGAGGACAATCCATCGTATGACTGATGTCTGGTCTGACATATAAGAGTATATCTCTCTACCCCTAAGGCAGCATCTCTCATCAACTGGTATGTTGGATGATCGAACCCTGAGAGGCTCAAAGCTATCTGCTCAACCAACCCAACGAGAAACTTCCTCTTCTTGCTGACCTCATCTGCCACCAAATTGGGGTAGAAATCTGATAACACCTTTAACATGCGTTCGTACTCTGAAATTGTCGTACTACCCTTTGTGAGTGTCTCGAATTCTAGCCTCTTGCTCTCAACAAAGGCTGAGAGGTAAAACACAGTGTGAAAGGCAGCCTTGAACTATGCCCAAGTGTGATGTTTCCTAGTCCTCTCATATGCCCACCGCTACTAGTGAACCCACTTCTTTCTAGTGATCGAGCTATGTGCTTGACAAAACCTTCTTCCTCATAAGCAGGTGCACCTGAGCTTTCCACTGAAGCCTGCTGGGACATTCGCCTACCTCTAGGCGCCATTTGGATGGGAAACTATTTCTATGAGTAAATGAACAGAATCAGTTTCCAGAATAAGGTTAGGAAGACATAAAAATACTGGATGAGTCGCACAACAATGTACAACCCCAAAGAATTTAGGAACCTAGACCTATGATACCAAGCTGACAACACCCGCCTCGGATACCTCCTCAAAATTTTTTTGGGTGGTCCCGCTTAGTGAAGTTCCACTATTTAGTTCCTAGGGAAGATACGATAGAACTTCACCTTAAGGAGGGAAGTAAACACATGCATTAATTTAATATCTCAATTATATATAAATGATCCAAAACATATATAAATGTAGGTTCGATACGGATTATCAGAGCATTCCAATATTTTGAATTTAGGGTTACAAGTAATAATGAATAAGTCCAATACAACAAACACAAAATAGATAAATGCAGTAGAGTGCGGCAGGTATGGCGGGGAAAGCAACATCAAATCTGGAACGAAATGGGCCCTATGAATTGTCTGCACCTAGGGAACATATTTTTAATAAAAATATGAGATAATAAATCTCAATGAGTGGCATAGTTTATAAAGAAAATAACATTTTGATTTTTCAAAGATTTCTTCTCTCAAAACCTTCCATTGATCATTTGTAAAGTCTCCCGTTTAGAAACATTTCACAAAACCCAACTTTACCCCAATTCAAACATATACAAATCATGCACAACCAATTAGCCGACGCTATGTTAAGCAAAAAAAAAACATAACATGAACTGTACACAACATAAAAACCAAACACAATACATGTATAACCATCAAGTAATAAAATAACCTTGAAATGCACCACAACCATTAGTATTAAAATAGTTATACCATATTTAGAAAAACCAACAACATTTATACCACATACTCATAATAATCAGTTGAAAAGCCCGACCTCACGACACCGTAACAACTAATGAACATATGGTTACACTCAGTAATCATGTGGTAACTAACAAATCCACAGGTAGACCCGACCATCACGTAGTAACTAACAAACCTCCAAGTAGACCCGGCCATCACGTGGCAACTAACAAACCTCCTGGTAGACTCGGCCATCACGTGGTACTAACAAACCTCCGGGTAAGCCCGGCCATCACGAGGCACCTAATAAACCTCTGGGTAAACTTAGCCATCACGTGGCACTAACAAACCTCCGGGTAAACTTACCCATCACGTGGCACTAACAAACTTCTGGATAAACTCAACCATCACGTTGTACCTAATAAACCTGAGAGTGAATTTGTCCATCACGTGTCTTCTAATGAACCTCCTGGTAAATTCGGCCATCAAGTGGCAACTAATAAACCTCTGGGTAAACCAAACCATCATGTGATAACCAATATACTCATTTCCTTTCTCACATGTACTTTTCCCAATAATATCAAATTAGAGTCAGTCCACAAAATCTCAAGATCAACCTTTTTGAAACAATAGTTTTCAATATAGTTTACAACTTCAATATATATATACCCAAAATATCTAAACACCATTGAATCACCTATGAACATAGTAAAACTTTCAAATAGTAAAAACGCTGACAAAATTCACATGAAATGATAATTTGGTTTTATATGAAACCGAAAATCAAGTTTGAATGCAACCAACCATCTGATCAAAACAATATATATGTAAAGTATTAGACCATAATAGATATATTAACATAATACCTTAAATCATTTAAAAGTATATAAACCACTCACAGACTACAAGCACTCAGCCTTGTTCGCCCGTAGAATCGTCTCCCAGACTAGCGTTCGTGCTTGTAATATAAATGAAATACCACTTAGACTCTAATAATTGAACCAATGACATTGAGATGCACCTAAGGCCTTAGTATAATTATTAGAACTATAAAGTCTGTTAAACTTGACCCTGACCAGCCCAATTACATAGTGTCCCCTTTAGACCCGATACTCAAAATTAGATTTTTTTGTTTGGGAGCAAATTTTTTGAAATTGAACTAACTAATATTTCATAAAAATATTTAATTTTATCTAACTCGATCAATTGGTACCTGATTTTAGCACAAAATTCTTGGTAATTAGCCGAAATGACCCAAAAATGAAAAACCAACCAAATAATATCCAAAATTTACAAACAACATATCAATGGAAAGCCCAAGAGACCAGCAACTCATTAGTACCATTACCTTGGTCCAAAAGTAATTGTGGTGGCCAGGAAAACTCGACCCAACTATCGGTCAACTTTGTTTTTGTCGTATCTTTCAAACGGTGAGAAATCTACAAAAAGGGAGTATGACAATGAGTTTAGGGGGTCCAAAAATAGTAGGTGGAAGGTATGGGGTGGGCAGAAATGACTGGAAATCACAAAATTCTGGTGACAAGATGGTGCAACCGCCGTCATATTCGCCAGCCAGATCCCGACGCGTCTAGTGACGGTTGCCTGTGAAATTTTATGGTTGGCATCGTCCAGCAGTGGCACACCTCATGATCAGGCATGTGTAGCTGGTGGTTGGTCGGAGGTGCCTCGTATGGTCCAATCTTCCATGGCGTGCAAAAAGTTAAATGATCCAACTTATATTTCTGGTTTGGAAAGTTTTTCTTAGAAATTTGGAGCTCAATACGGTGTTTTGGGGGCTAGGGTTTCATTTAGCATCCCAAGCTATGTAATATAGGGTCTAGGATCACTTTCGGGTTAAAATCCAAGACAGAACTTGGACACCGATAAGTGCTACTATTGAACTTCTCATAGTTGTAACTTTTTATCTGTATGTTGGATTAATACGTTCCGTCCGTCTATAAACTCATATCGACGAGGCCAACGACATGGTTTTTAGTTAACCTAGATATATTCCTCCTCGAAAAAGTCAAACTTGTTCAAAATTAGTCAAACTTGGTCAAAACTCATATTATTTGGTACGTGTCATTACACAGTAATCATAACGTGTCAGTATTTTTTACGGTATAGTGCCGGGCTAGCATGGCACGTGGCTCAAAAACCATTGGGTTTAGCTTGGTTGGGTCGGACAAGACCCTAATTTTTAAAAAAAATTAGGGTTTCGGTGGCGCACCGCCACGCCATAGTGCGTCTTTGCCCTTTTGGAGCTTGGCAAGCCTCGCATGTCGGGCATCATCTCGTATTGACCATGTTCGGTGCATGGTCACATGTGTCGTGCCCACTTGCCTAGCACGACACGATGGGCCAGAGCACGGCACTATAGCGTGTCGTGTCGGCACGAGCACGTGACTGTATTGTCCCATGCCAGGCATGGACACGACACTGTAGTGTGACGTGTCAGGCATGGGCATGACACTATAGCATGCCAAGCCAGACACATGAATGGCTGAATCGTGTCGTGCTCGGGCTAGCCCGGCCCGTTTAGACACTTACATGATGATTATCAGTTGCATACTCATACTGATTAACACTGGATATGAGGCATTGGGCCTGTATTATTATTTATTATGATTGATATTTATAATTTTTATTTTATGTTGTGGTTGTGAGTTATAACTTTATGTCAATTTATTTATTTTTGGATTGAATGATGAATGATGGGTCATGTATGTATTTTTTTGATATTTTTGATTATTTATTATACTTTATCATTTGTGTTAATGAATTTATATATTTTTATGATTTATCATTTATGTGAAATAAATATATGATGTAATGTTGTTATATTTTATGTTGAAATTATAATTAATCCACATTTTGAATTTAAAATATGAAATTTGAAAACAAATTAAAATAATTAATTCACAATTCCGTACCCACAACCAGTGGCCTATGGGGGAATACGTCTAGGTAGTTGTTTACTTGTATAGTTGTATTGTAGGATGGAATAACCATGCCCAAACCAACCTAACTCGGCATGACCCAATACATTGCCTGGTATGGTCTAACACTGTACAGCATGCCCCAGCCCTAAACCAGCCAGCTTTCGGCCGATTGTGTCTTGTCGGACCAGCCATTTTTGAGTCATACTATGCCTGGCAATACACTACGGTAATACCATGCCGTGCATGACACTGCGCAGTGGCTAACTAGGCCACCAAAAATTGGGCTATCTTGGCATGACACGACCCATTTGACGCCTCTATTTTCACCTCTTGTGTATTTGAATAACTAGATCACCCTTGAGAATTTTTGAAATTCATTAAGTCTAGCTCCTATATCCTCATGCTTCATCATTGGGGATGCGTTGCAACAAAAAGACAAAGATCTTAGAAAAACCTATCCTCAATTATTAAGAGATTCTTATGCCAAATTATTTATCACTTCTTCACATTGGCTAGTGTGAAGAGAGGACTAGAAGAAGCTAAGATGTTAATACATAATTTTGAAGGATAAGAACTAATAGAGATTAGAAAAGAAGTGTCATCCTTCCTCGAAGCTATAACTAAAGTAAAAGAATCAAAATAAGATGGAAAAGAAGAAGAAAAAGATGATGAAGAAGAAGAAGAATGATGATGATGATGATGATGAATAATAAGAAGAAGAAGACGAGGGAAAATAAGAAAAATAAGGAGGAGGAGGAGGAGCATGAGAATAAGAAGGAGAATGAGAATTAGGAGAATGAGGAGAATGAGGAGAAGAAAAAGAAGTAGGAGGAGGAGGAGGAGGAAGGGGAGGAGGATGAGGAGAAGAATAATAAGAAAAAGAAAGAGAATAATGAGAGGAATAAAAAGAAGAATTAAAAAGAATAAGAATAATAAAAATTAAAGGAACAAAAAATATAAGAAGAATGTCAAGGCATAACTTTAACTCGACATCATGATATTGAAAAAATTTTATGCCATGACATTCTTTATACATTATGACATCATACTCAAAAAAAAGAATTCTTAAATTGTGGTGTCTTTTTAACAACATGCCATGATCTTCATGCATATATAATGATGTCATGATTTTGTTCATGACATTCCATGACATGTTGTTATAGAAGTGATTCAAAGTCATTATTTGATGTAACTTTAACCCAATATATTGAAATTAAATTTATTAAAAAGCTATTGTCATATAATTGTGATTTTAATTCTACAATATCATTCAAGCACTTTGTTTTCATGTCATTGAAATAATCACGACTAAAAATGTGTTTAGAGTACATGTGGCCTTGACTACTAAATATTGTCGTGGCAATGAAAATGTATTCCATGATAGAAAGATATTGCAACCCTATAATAAAGTCATGACATATAATGAATTTCATGATTGATATGTAGAGTCATGATCAGTTTATTGCAAACTTAACTACTTTTCATCAAAATCCATCAAAAATATGGTGTCATGAAATATAAGCCCAATTATGGTACAAACACATTATAGAATGATCCTTAAATAACCATAACAACTGAGTACTTTGAGTATCAAACAAACTCTCACACTTAAACAATTTCTTATCTTCGAGCAAAGAGAACCACACTCTATTTTGGTTGTTTTTTGGTCAAAATGAGGAAAAAAATTAGAAACATAATGCATTATGTCGGTGAAGAAGACCAATAGTCTACTTGCTTCTTTCCATAAAACTCCTTCAATGAAAACTAAGCTTTAAATAGCACAAATTGTGACATGGATACAGAGGACTTCCTTGTGATTATATATTTTGAATTGTAAAGATTTGTTTGGGCAAAGATAATAGTCTCTTTACGACATTTTGGAAAAATTATTTTATGGATTATCTATAATGAAGTTTCAAAAAGGTTATCTACTCTTCTCCCACTATTTAGGGACTCAATATTTTACCATTAAGGAGTATGATCTTAAATGAAAATTATATTGGTTACGCCATCACTATCTTGACTTGTATTTTTGTTATTTATTTTTATATTGTGATAATGTACTATGGTCCCCATTGTATGGAACTAATTTGAGATGTTTGAATATTATTTTATGGAGAGTAAAATTATTACTCAGGGATGAGTAATTATTTTAGTATGTGATTAATTATTTTGATTTCATGATTATTCTACTAAACAATCATAGGTATTTTAGTACTTTAGATATTGTATAGGCATGGAATGAAAGAAATTATAGATTGATTTCATGACTATGGAATTTTGAAAATTTTTGATGAATACTGAGTCTTATATAGTTGTTATATTTATTCAAGATTGAAACTCTATCTAATAGATTATGGTAATTCTTGTACACCATGACCCTATCAACTTGTTAGCATAATCCTTCCACAATGAAACACTTTCTTAGTGGTTGCATTATTATCTTGGAATCGTAGTCATACTTATCTCATGAAATATAAATAGTTGTGATATTAATTCTACATCACAACAGCCAAGTATCGGACTAGTGCTCTCAATGTCATGGCCAAGTCTAAGCTCCATGACTTTCTCTTTAATATGGCTTTGCTCTATAGTCTCAAGTTTGAGTCATTATTTTTTTAAAAAGCTACAAATTTTGAGTTAAAAAAAGTTATCCAAAACTACTGAGGCCAATATCATGACTATTATTCAAAATATGACTTTTGGGATACTATAAGTAACAAAATATATTACACAAGTATGATCATTATTTAAGGCCACAACTATTATCCTCAAAGGAAGAAAAAATCATGACTTAAAAACTCAAGCTAATTACTTGTATCACGACATTCTTGTAGTATCATGACTTATATATGAGAAAATATAAGGCCAATATTGTAGCCAAACATATCTATTTATAAAGATATTAGATATGTAGCCATATATCATTATGATAAGATCTTCAATAAACCATGGTCATTTTTTATTTCTATGACCCTTTATTAAAGACAGGAAGGAAATTGCATGAAGCCACTACCTCTTCTTAGTTTCATGACTTCGTGTTACAAAGATATTAGGCCTAAATCATGGTCATTACCAGTACCATGACTTTCTGTTTCAAAAAGATTGGGATATAGTCTAGAGTCATGATCACTTCTTAGAGTCACGATCTCAAGCTTATGAAATAAAGGTTATAGTAGCGACTTTATTCTAAAAGTCATGATTTTATACTTGAAAGTAATATATATTTACCAAGGTATAAAAATAGAAAATTGAGAAATTAAATTGAAATGAATCTCTCTAATTCTTCATCTCTTTCCACAGAATAAGAAAAGACAAAGTATCTATCAAACCATATGGGAAAATTTCATTCTCACTAGGCCTTTCCGCAAGCAAGCAAGTGATAAGACTTATTGCAATCCCAAGAGTTAGAGGGAAAGGCTTTCAAAACTTCCATCTTTAACATAGATCAGAGAATTTGTACCAAAATAATTTTGGTATAGGGTTTGTGTAATTTGAATATATGTGATGTGACAATAGTTTATATATATATATATATATATATATATATATATATATATATATATATATATATATATATATGTATGTATATGAATGTATGTGTTTGAGTTATTTTGTGTTATTGATAATGATTGATAGTAATTAAATAGATCTTGAACAAGGGTTTTGACTATTTGTAGATTTGTGCAAGATTATAATGGTGGATGATGATATGTAAACAATGAGACTCATTCATATGGTAAGAAGGAAGTGACAATCCTTCTGACTATGAAATTTTAAAATATTAATCATCATGAGTATGATGCACACAAAGTAGAAAGGGTGAACACTTTTAAATGTCGATCCAGTTTACATGCCTTAAGATATAGATCTTAATTAGGATTGATGTTATATAGAATGCTTCCCTAAAAAGTTCATTTTTAGTATGTGAGTCAAATCATCACCAAGGATGATGGTGATAAGCAATCCTAGGAATAAGCATGAGTGTGTAGTGACTCACAATGTGGTGACAAACCTTAAATTTCTTGTATTCATATGGTTCTCACTAGTAAACTTTGAGGAATACATATGTTAATTGTATGAGTATGTCACTTAAGAAGCTAAAAATATAGTTGCTTATAAACGATGTCAATTTTTGTCTTTATGATACTTGATGCTAGAAAATAAAAGTATGCAAACAAAGCAACCATTAAAGTTAGTTATTATAGTTTCCTAAAAGTTATGAGATTAAGAATGACTATCAAATAAAATAGTAGCAATGTACCCTAGAGGATAACTGCAAGGGGACCACCTTTGAGAAGGCCTCGAATGTGATAACTATCTTGTATGATATTACAATAATGAGTCATTATATAATACTTCAACTTTTGTTTAATGTCCAATACAATATAAGTTGAGTAACTTAAACATCATCACATAAATAAAATGGATTAATCCATATACCTAAGATTGTCTAACAAATAGAATACCAAGTTTACTGAAAATGAGTTATCTCATTATTGAATAACCAAATTGTCGATATAATTTCTATTGAATTGATATCTAATAAAAATATATTTTACTACTTGTATGCCCAATTTACTAGTAGATCTTTATTGATGAGATATTCTAATTAATGAGCATTTGGATCATCATGTAACTAATAAAATTATGCAGCATAATAAAATCATAATAATAACTACAAAATTTTATGCACTAAAGATCTGAGATTGAATATATACCTTTATACCTAGAAATTGTGATGATGTAAAGAAACACATTAAAACAAATTTTTAAGAGATAAAATATAGAGGATATTGGCAGCAATGGAAACAACAAAGGAGATGTTGAACAAGTTGTCCAATAACTTATTTCCCACCAAACCCTTCAAGATTTTTGGGGGCCAATATTAATGGAAAGAAACTTTGAGACTTGGATGTAACCTATTCAAGCAAATCACTTCAAGTTAATATCAAGCCTCATAGGCATGGTGCAACAACATAGGTATGGAGGATACTTTACAGAAGACCTATATAGCTATGTCATGATATTCTTAAAATTATGAGATACAAAAAAGATGAATAGAGTTAGCCACTATGCAATCAAGTTGAGATTCTTTCTATTTTCTTTGAGGACAAAGCAATGAGCTAGTTTTAGTGCCAATCAGAAGGGTCATATAAGTGTTGTAATGAGCTTGTGCAAGCATTTCTAAATATATTTTTCCCACCTCAAATCACTTCATGACTAAGGATAGAGATAGGATAGTTCAAACAAGAGGAGCAAAAAACTATATACAAGACTTGTGATTGATTTAAAGACATATTGAGAAGGTGCCTACAATAGATATTTGAGATTTGGTTCTAAGCTCATAGATTCTATAATAGACTAGATTATATGATAAAATATATTATGAATGGATCCTTGAGTTGTTCCTTATTGAAAAATTCAACTAAGAAAATATATTTCTTATTTGAGGAATTGACCAAACACAACTATTAAAATCCAAATGAAAGAAAAAGAAGAAGGAAACAAGCTGAAATTTTGAAGTTGAATAGATTGATAGTGATTTAGCCCAAATAGATGTATTTTTCAGGCCAATTTATAGTCCAACACAACAAGAGACAAAGTGTGAGAGAAATGGTAGCATTGCAATAGTCAAAGGTAAAGAAGAGAAATGATATCAAAAAGAATCAATTGGGATGGATGGAAATAAGGCTAGATCAAATTGATGTGAGTATTAAAACTATTGAAAATCAAATTGGATAAGCTTGCATTCATAATCACGGAGAAGAATGTTAATGGATTTTCTGGTGATACTGAGACAAATATAAAGTAATACATGTGCATAATATTGATGAGTAGTAAAGAAGTAAAAGAGCATAAAACAAAAGCAATATCAAAATGAGAAGTTGAAGTAGAAAAAAATGTTATCACAGATGATGTCACAACATTCAAAGTAATCACATCCAAAGTCACAACGCCTAATCTCTAAAGTTGTGACTTCAAATGTCACAACACATCATGACCTTACTTCCCAAGTTATTCTAATAGTAGTTACACATGATAGTGTGAAATTATAGGAGATGCAAATGAGCTATCACAACAAATAGAAGGATGATATAAAAAAACAATGATTATGCAATGGTCCACACTCTCTCCACCCCATTTTTTTCAATAGTGATTTAGAAAAGAAAAGCAATATAAAAAGTTTGATACATTTCTCAATATTTTTAGAAATCTATAAATTAATATACCCTTCACAGAAGTTTTATCTCAGATGACATACTATGTGAAGTTCATGAAAAACATAATAAATCGCAAAAAAAAAAAATAAAGATTAATGGAATAGTGAATTCGACTAAAAAATAGAGTAATAATTCAAAGAAAACTCTCAAGGAAACTGAATGATCTTGGAAATTTTATCATCTCATGTGGTATCGGGCAGCATGCCTTCTAGAAGGCCTTATGTGATTTAAAAGCATGTGTAAATTTAATGTCATTGTTAATAGTTAAAAGGTTGAATTTAGGAGAGATTAGTGGAACTTCTCTTTCTCTACATATGGTCAATAAATCAATCAAATTTTTAAAGGGGATTATCGAAGATGTGCTAGTCAAAGTTACATAATTCATTTTTCCTACTAACTTTGTGATGATGGATATAGAAGAAGATGTATATGTACTACTAATCCAAGGAACACCCTTTTTGGTAACTGGATAGATGTCGATTGTCATAAAAAAGGAAGAACTCGCTCTTTGGGTTGGTGAAGAATAAGTGAAGTGAAACATATATAAAAGCCTACAAATTCTAGATGATGATGAGTAAAACTAATGGAGAATAGATAGCCTCATCCACACAACTAAAAAATAAAATATAGATTTTAGAATAAAAGATTTCCTACATAGTTGCTATCCCAAAGAAATAGAAGAAGTCATTAAGTTAAAAAAATTTTTGGAACTAAATGAAGTCGCGGGTCACCTTGAAGAAGACATATGCTATGAAGCCAAAATATTTCTCAAAATTTTGATAGAAGAAAAAATAAGATATGCTATGATGATGTTATAACTGACATTTCCAGCCATGACATTTCAATGTAAAGTCAATTGTAGAAACTAACACAAGGACCCCTAAAAATGTAGAAATAACACAACTAGAAGAAGCTTCACTGCTGATTTATGAAGTTCCTACGAAAAGATAGGAAGTTGAGATGAATATTAAAGAAGACATTAAGAAAAATAGGCTGAAAAAAATAAGATAATTTAAAAGCAAAAAAAGCTAAGGTTGAAATTAAAAAAGAGTAGTTGTGATATCTGAAAAAGTCATGATGACTTTCATTAACCAAATTAATTGAAAAAGAAATCATGATGGAGGTTGATCACTATGACATTGATAGGACACAAGATAAATAAAGATGGCATGGTCTTTTTCAATATCATGGTACATTAACAAAAGTGAACACAAAATAATGCCATGACATATTTGAAAGTCATGATTATGGTTGAAATGAAGATAGAATATAATGATGTCGTACAATTAATAAAGTCATGATATCTGAAGGGATATCATGACTGAAAATATGTTTGGCTGGGAAAGAAGGAAGTAAATTTGATCTTTAATTTAAAATCATTAATAGAATATATGAAGAATACGAGATAGAAGAAGATCAAATACTACACTATAAATATTGATTGGTGAATAGAATTTGATAATAGAGAAACCGGACCAAAATATTAATCTTGTTAAAGATATAAATTAGTAATGCTTGGGAGGACACATTAACATTTATTTTTTGCTTGTGTGAATGAAATAAGTTTATATTTATTCACTAATTCATACACAATAGTATGTATACTAATAGATGTCGTGATATTAAACCAAATCACAACATAATACATGACTTGTCATGCAATAAATGAAGTCATGACTATACATTAGGGTTTCGACACTCGAGCCATATCTATCATGCAATAAATGAATTCATGGCTAAACATTTTTCATGCAATAAATGAAGTCATGGTTAACCTTTTTCGTGCAATAAATGAAGTCACAACACTTTACTTGACTTGTCATGACACTCAAACCCTATCTCGAGAATTTCTACATGAAATTACTATGTATTAGGGTTGCAACACTCAAACCAAGCCAAGATATTTTATAATATAATGACACTCCTCTGAAACTCTATAAAATGATACAAATCCTAAATTTATTTCACAATAAGAAGAAGAGGAGGAGGAGGAAGAGAAAGAAGATGAAGAAGATGAAGAAGAGGAAGAAGATGATGAAGAAGATGAAGAATAAGAGAAAGAAGAAGACAAAGAAGAAGAATAAGAATAAGAATAAGAATAAGAATAAGAATAAGAATAAGAATAACTATTTGTAGTAGTAGAAGAAGAAGAAGAAGATGGAGAACAAGAAAAAGAAAAAGAACAAGAAGAAGAATAAGATGAAGAATAAGAAGAAGTACAAGAAGAAGAAGAAGAAGAAGAAGTACAAGAAGAAGAAGAAGAAGAAGAAGAAGAATGAGGAGAAAGAGAAGAATGAGAAGAATAAGAAGGAGAAAAAGAAAAAAAGAAATAATAAGGAGATGAAGAAGATTAATAATTAAAAAAATAAGAAGAACAAAAAGAAAAAGAGGAAAAAGAGAAAGAAACTGAGTAAATAATTGAGGAAGAAGAATATGAAGAAGTAGAAGAATAAGAAGTTGTTGATGATGATGATGATGATGATGATAAAAAAGTGGGAGAAGAATAAGAAGATGAAAAAGTGGGAGAAGAAAAAAAAGATGAAAAAGTGTGAGAAGAATAAGAAGATGAAAAAGAAGTAGAAAAAGAAGAAGAAGACAAAGAAGAAAAAGAATAAGAAGAAGAATAATAATAAGAATAATAAGAAGAAGAGGAGGAAGAAGAAGAAGAAGTGAAAAAAAAGAAGAGGAAGAAGAAAATGATGGAAAATAAGAAGAGGAAGAAGAAGAAGAAGAAGAAGAAGAGTAAGAGAAAGAGGAGGAAGAGGAAGAAGAAGAAGAAGAAGAAGAAGAGGAGGAGGAGAAGGAAGAAGTGGAAGAGGAGGAGGAGGAGGCAAAAAAGTAGTAGTAGAGGAAGAAGAAGATGAAGAAAAAGAAAAAGAAAAAGAAAAAGAAGAATAGAGGGGGAAGAAGAAGAAGAATAAGAAGAAGTAGTAGTAGTAATATAATCAAGGAAGAAGAAGAAAAGAAGAAGAAAAGAAGAAGAATATGAAGAAGAAGAAGAAGAGGAAGAAGAAGAGGAGGAGGAGGAGGAGGAGGAGGAAGAAGAAGAAGAATAATAATAATAATAATAATAATAATAATAAGAGGAAGTGGAAGAAGTGGAAGTGGGAGAAGAGGAACAGGAGGAGGAAGAAGAAGAAGAAGAAGAAGAAGAGAAAGAAGTAGAAGAGGAGAAAGAAGAAAAAGAAGAAGAAGTGTAAGAGGAGAGAAGAAAAATAAGAAGAAGATGAAGTGGAAGAAGAAAAAGAAGAAGTAGAAGTAAATGGATTACTTAATTCATATGAAATACTATACTCCTTATTTAATTAAAACCGTGCATCATACTTCATCTTCTTCGTAAAAAATGGGGAACCCATGATTTTCTTCTCCTTATAAGAAATTGCCAAGCTCTTGGACCCCACAACTTGACCCTCGTGGGCAAATTTTCACATGGTCATCCATGCGTTGAAGAAATAAGAGCATTCTTTTATTCATTGAAGCTCAAAGGCTTGGTGAAAATTGGGGTTTTGGATGTTAAGCACATTCTCATGCAACTATTTACAGAGAAGGATTTCCAAAGGCTCTTGATGAAAGGTTTCTAGTTTATAATGGGCTTCCCCATGAGAATGTTCAAATGGATATCCAACTTCACAGCAAGAGAAGAATCTTCATTGGCCCCGGCATGGTTTATCTTCCCTATGCTGCCCATTCACTTCTTTAAAAAAATTTCCTTTATCACATTGCAAAGACAGTGGGAATTCCTCTACTACTTGTTGGGGCTATAGTAACTCTCTCATGATTGAGTGTAGCTTAGGTCTATATAGATGGGGACTTATAGAAACACACACCCCACAAAATATGGATAGGAAGCAAGGAGGGGCATGGTTTCTAGCAACAAGTTGTTCTAGAGAGCCTCCCACTTACTGCTCAACATGCAAGAAGCTTTGTCATAGTATAGAACAATGCCTGGTTAGAAAGAGGAGGGAAGAGGAAGGGCAAAAGCTAGTGGGGAGGAGAGGTGAGGTAGGAGAGGGGAGAGAGTTAGTAAAATATCAAAAAAAAACTCCTCAAGTGATACAGAAAGTGATCCAACCCAATGAGGGCAAGGGGATGGAGATGGTAGAGTACATAGAACATAGAGAAGGGGAGAGGAAGGTAGTAGATGGTTTAAATCAAATTGAAAGGCACCAAATGGTTATTAAGCTTGCATAAATAACAAAGAGGAACAAAAATAGAATGAGACAAGCGATCCAGAAGAGAAGATATAATAAAGTAAAGAAAAGAGCTCAGTAGTGGCTATAAAGAGTAGTTCAGGGGGGAACTTGAGGTTAGGAATTGTATACCACTCAATATGAGAGAAAAAAAATGGGCTGAAAGATAGGTATGTTAGAGATGCTATAGAATTAGAAAATCGTAGAAATAAAATGGGAAATAGGAGGTGAGCAATGGAGGAGATAAAGATATTGTCAATTCAATTAGAAAGAGAATGGAAAGGAGAGAGGGTAGGGGATTTAAGCTCGCTTAAAAAACCTAGAAATATGAAAAAAAAATACTTAAATAAAACATATGATTCTAAGTGCACTTCAAAAGTGCAAGCTAAATTTGATAATAATGTATCTTTATTTATAATGGAACAAAAGGGGAGTGGCAAACTCACTAACTATAAATAGGCTGAAAAAATTACCTATATGTATAATATTTCTTAAATAATGCTAGCTGAACCAATAGTAAAGAATGATCATTTAGAGAAATATAAGAAGATTTTCGAGTTTGAAAATGGCTTCTCAAACCACAATGACAAGATATGGCTTTTGTGGAAGAATAAGCTAAATATAGTAATATTGGAGGATGCAGAACAAATAATATATTTAAGTTTAGGTAAAGAAGAGGAGGAAATCATATCAATAGTTTATGCAAAATATTCTAAGGAAGAAAGAAATGAGCCATGGAAGGAAATGGAGAAAGTAGTGGGGAAGAATAAGTCATGGATAATAGGAGGTGATTTTATTGTCACAAGAAATGCTAAAGAAAAGAAATGAGGAAGGCCATCAAATGCGAAGGTAACTCTTCATTTTAATGAAATAATAACCAAGGCAAACTTAATGGAGGAAAACTTCTTAGGTTCGGAATTCACTTAGGGTAATAACTAGAAAAACAAAAAAACAATATGGGCAAGACTCGATAGGGTCTTACACAATGTTAAATTGGTAGATAGGTTTGGCTCCACGGTTATAAATTATTTAAATAGAATCTGTTTAGATCATAACCCTTTATTAATTACTATAAAAAAGACAAGATTCATAGGGGGTATGTTTTAATATCATAATGCATAGTGCTTACATTTTGGCTTCGAGGATATAGTTAAGTAATCTTGATGACAAAAAACTACAAGAAATCCGGTTAAAATCATAAATCTAAAACTAAGCTGATTACAAACATGCCTAAAGAAATGGAATAAAGAAATATTTGAGCACATTAATAAAAATATAAACGAAGCAAAAGATAGAGTGGAAAAGTGAGAATTGGAATATGAAGAGGCTCGAAGTGAAGATAGGAGGAGTGAGCTTAACAAGGCACAAACTGAATTAAGTTCAAAACTCCTCATGGAAAAAGTTTTTTTGGAAATAAAAAGCAAAAATAAATTTCTAATAGAAGAAGACACAACCATTAAGTTTTTCCAAATGATAACAAAGGTGAAAAATCAAAAACACATAATAAAAGGTATAAGAAATAGCACAGGGAATGGGTAGACAAAGAGGTAGATATAAAAAAATATTTAAAAAGTTTTTTTTAAATCGATTATGCAGAGAAGCTAGACATAAGAGAAATAGGCTTATGCAAAATATAGAAAGAAAAATCATAGAATGGGAAAATAATAAGCTAATGGCATTCCCAGAAGAAGAAGAGCTGAAAGTAGTGGTCATTAGTGGACAAGAATAGTTCAGTAGGCCTAGATGGATGGAACAATGAATTTTTTTCAAGCATGCTAGCATATCATAAAGAAAGTTCTTTTAAAAGAAATATCATGGATCTTCTTGACACAAATACAATAAAGAAAAGGGAAAACCATTATATTGTTCTCATCCCTAAAATTGAGAATCCTCAAAAGGGAAAGGATTATAGACTGATTAGCTTGTATAGCTCAATATATAAAATCTTAGGTAAAAAATTGCAAAATAGATTGGGAAATATTCTTCTTAAAATCATCTCAAAATAGTAGATAGGCTTTATGAAAAATAGATTAATAATAGAGAATATTAGGCTGACCAGTGAGATGATTAGAGAAATCATAACAAAAACTAGAGGGCACAATGTGTTAATAAAATTAAATTTGTCCAACAAATTTATAGAGTAGAATGAGACATTCTCTATTAAACTATGAGAAAAATGAGCTTTGCCAAAGCCTAGATTAACTTGATATATAGGTATGTATCAAGTACATGGGTGAGAATTCTCATAAATGGAGAGCTTTGCCAAAGCCTAGATTAAACCAGTAAGAAGATTAAGACAGGGTGTTCCCCTCTCAGCCTCACTTTTTAATATATATCTAGAACTTTTAATTGTTAACATTAAGGTGAGGATGTGAAAGGGTAGCATAGGAACATTTAGGTAGCCTAAAAACTCCCCACTTGTGGGATGCTTGGCATATGCGTATGATGTATTCATTTTTACAATTGAAATTAGTAAATCACTAAATAGAGTGATGGCAGTGTTACATACATTGGAAGATGAAATGGGTCAAAACCTTAACAAAAGAAAATGTCAATATATGGTGGTAGCCTTTAAAGCTTCTGCAAGCCTTAATCATAGAATTAAAAAAATAATAGGATCCACACATAAAAAATGAGCAATAATATATTTGGGTTGTCCAATATATGAAGGCTAACTAAAGATAGAATACTTGGATTTTTTTGTTAGACAAACTAAGAAGGAAAATTGTAGGATGGAAGGAAGAGATGTTAAGAATGAGAGGAAAAATAACACTAATAACACATTTTTTGCAAAACACACTGATGTATAATTTAATGATTATTCACCCTCCTAACATACTTATAAAAATGATAGAAAAAGAGCTGGCTATATTTCTATGGGGAAAGAAAGATGGTTAACACAAGATGCACTGGAAAAAATGGAATGACTTATGTCGTCTGAAATAAGAGGTAGGTCTAGGATTCACTGACTTAAATGAGTTGGCAAAGCATGGGCATGCAAAAGATGGTGGAGACTAAAAGAAAATGATAGTTTATGGGTAGATTTTATGAAGACAAAATATTTTATAGATGATAATAGCAACAAAAAAAAGAGCAAGGAATCATAGGTTTAGAAATGGAAGCTTATACAAAAAGAACTAGTGGAAAAACATGCCAAATTACCTAGAAGTGGATGGAAGTGGTCTTTTAACGTGGATGGAGTATTTATGCTTAAGTCGGTCAAAAATGAGATGAGAAGCAAGAAAGTATTTTAGGCCTTATTTAAATGGGCTTGGGATAACAAGAATCCACAAAAAATAAGAACATTCATGTGGTAAGTTTTCCCAAATATCATCTTGATAGACTCCAACATACAAACAAAAGGTATTCAATTAGCTTCAAGATGTTAATGTTATTTACAAGAGCTAGAATCATTAGATCATCTGCTCTCACAAGGAAAAAGTGTAGTAGAAATCTAGAAATGGCTAGAAACTAAATACAAATAAAATATAGTGGTCTTCCGCTAAAAGCTCGGCTTCATAAATGGAGTAAAGCACGAGCAAATAATATCTCACTGAAATGGATTAAAAGAACATTCCACATATAACTATCTAGTATATCTGGAAAGCTAAGAATAATAGTATGTTTGAAGGTAATAGAATTAGTATAAAGGATATATGGAACAACATAAAAGTGAAAATAGAAAGACTTTAAGATTCTAGTCCTATAAAATCTATATCTTCGAGTTAGAAAGGACCACACTCAGCACTTGGAGGTTAGTAGTGAAACAAACAAAGCCGTATAAATTTTCCAGTATAAAATAGAGAAAGCATATGAAAGGAAAGTTAGCTTTGAACATAGACAATAACTTTGATAGGGACATGGGAGCAGCAAGGGAAGGTGGAGGCATAAAAGACTCAGAAGGAAAGCTAATATTAGCTTTCACAAGGAGATATAAGGCTTCCTCTACACTTATGTGGAAATCCTTGCACTGATAGAAGGATTATGAGAAATTGAAATAAGAAAGGATAAGGATATAAATATTCAGGTGGATTCTAAAATAGTTGTAGATTTAGTAAATAAAAAGTTAGTGATTTAGAGTTATGAAGAGGAGATAGAAGATATCTTTCAACTTGTTAGGGGCCTTGAACGGCTCAATCAAACACTTATATAGAGAGGTAAATACACTTGTAGATAAGCTAGCAAGGGAAAGAAAAAAAAAGGGCAACAGGAATACATAAAAAATCTTCCGAACATATACAAAGGCATTATAAAGATGGATAGTAAGGACTACCCATATAATATGAGGATAAAAGGTTTTGCCAAAGGATAACATAACTACCATAATAAACGAGTAGTATTCTAGAAATTTGTTAAGAATAGATTTTGGGGTTTATATGATGGAACATAAGCATAGGAGAGGCCTAGCACTACATA